>MU853403.1:1441350-1491533 GCA_033297235.1 Trichocladium antarcticum
ATATCCCCGGCGGGCCACACCTACTATCTTAAGTTCCTCGTACAACCACATCGAATATATACGTACCCTAACATTGGGCATTTACCACCTGTGATAAGTATCTTTTAGATACGCCTAACAAGTCGCTACGTAAGGAATACGTTCGGCTCGAGCGGCGTTTCCTAGTTAACTATACGCTACTCTATTAACTAGTAATATTGGTCTCGAGCTATAGAGTGCTATTATATACATTGAAGTTATTAGGAGTCTATAGACTTGCCGGTTAAAGTTAGCCTAGGCGAAGAGGTATTATCCTTGTACTACGATACTTACAGCGCAATACCCGGATTACCTAGTACTTATCCTCTACCTGTTCTAAATCTACAATGTTAATATTACTTATAACGATCTATCTAGTTTCCGATTTATAGGGAAAGCTATAGTAAATTCGACTATTATTAGTGAACTAGGTAGCTTCGATCGTAGCTAACCTATTATACTCGCTTAGCTTTAGAATATAATATTAAATAAGACCCGGTTCGCTAATAACGAAGTGATAAATCTCTATCTTATTATAGAGACTAAGGTTTATATTAAACCTAAGGATAAGGTAGAAGAGTATTTCGAAAAGCCCTATACTTGCCGTAGATAGGTAGGCGGCCTAGTAACATTACGCGATAGCCTCTAATCCCTATTAGACTTTACTAGTTAAGTTCTTACTTCTCCGAGACTAAAACTAGTCTGTAAAAAAGGAAAGGTTAGGGTAAAGAAGGAGGTCGGGGTAAAGTAGGAGGTTAGGGTAAAGCAGGAGGTTAGGGTAAAGTAGGAGGTCGGGGTAAAGTAGGAGGCTAGGGTGAAGTAGGAGGCTAGGGTGAAGAGGGGCGCGGCGATGTAAGTGCTTAGTTAAGTTAGGTAGAGTGGACTAGCTTTGAAACGCTAAAAGTCTTAGGCTCTTAGGGTAGGTTAAGTAGTGTTTACTATCGAACCTGCTCCTAGGGTTATAGCCGTATCGAATAGGCCCCCTGCTCCTACGTCGAATAGTGAGCCTACGCCTAGGGTTATAGCTACGTCGAATAGGGGGCCTACGGCTAAGATTACAGCTACGTCGAATAGGGGGCCTGCGCCTAGGGTTATAGCCGCGAGCGGATTAAATAAGGGATTAGCGCTAGAAGAGGGATTGACTATAGAAGAGCTTAAGGAGGTAAGATCAGACTACAAGGCTTATTTAGAGAGTATACTCGAGGAGATAGCAGAGTTCGATAGGATAGGTTCAAGTAGGATTTTTGATCTTATAAAGGACTAGACTAGCTCTTCGCCCTTAGAATCTATATATATAATTTCTTCTTCTTAGCTACTCCTATCTATATCTTCCTTATCCTAAGGCCTAGGTATAATAACATCGTTAATGTTAATACCCTCCTTTGTAAGATTCTACTTGAATAATTGCTATAACCCCTTCGATAATCTAATTATATATAGCTTTAGCGCAATGTTATTAGACTTATACTATACGAGTCTGTCCCTAAGGTATATATACTCCTTGAGAAAAGGGGTATTTGCTAAGAAGAGCTAAGTGCATTTGGATTGTTTGTAGATCGAGGTATAGAGATCTATTATATCTAGCGGCAAATATAAGTTTATATTAATCGCATTGTAATTAATAAGGTCGGTAAGAGCTTGAAGGCGCCGAGGGTCTGTGGGTATAGTATAATTGATAGCTCTGGCCCCGTTATTAGAGAGACTGAACATTTTTAAAGGGATACCGCTGTAAATATAAGCTCTGTTCTTCTACTTGCGAATTAGGTGGTTGTTCTATTCCGTAACGAAGGTTGTAATTTCCTATCGAATATATAGCATGTAGATAAAGAGTAGGGCAATCTAGTCTAGGAGGCGAGCCTTATTCTACTAGTCCTCTTGTTGGAGTTAGCTAAAGTAGTTCTATTAACTAGTTAGTAGAGTCGATCGTATATAATGTTATTCGACTTTATATAACGTACCCTCTAAAAGCTAGTTCGGCCTTTACAAAGCTAGGACTAGAAGGACTCGATACGCTAGTTCTTTATACTCTTCCTATAGAAGTAACAGTCGCTAAACTAAAAAGGCCTCTCTAGACTATAGAGGGGGATATCTAGATCTATCGCCTTAAGCTCAACTAGTATATCTAGGGCCCTATCTTACCTAGGTATACTCTATCTAACCCGCCTGTCCTTGTACCTTTTTAGTTTTAAGCGCTACTCTCGAGTTATACTAAGAGAAAGCTAGTAGTAAGTAGTAGCAAGCATCCCCGTTTCTACTCTATAGTCTGAACGAACTACTATTAGTAGAAAGTCTAGAGCCTAGATAGTTAAGATATACTATGTAAATATAGACTAGTCGGTTAATGCAGATATACTAACGTAACACTAGAGAAAATATCGTAAGTATATGTCAATCCTACTATAGATCTCGAAGCTATAGTCTATAAGCTTAAGATACCTATCGACTAACTAAATATAATTCGGCCTAGGTATAGTGAACCCGCTACGCTTCAAGCGCAATCGCTACAATCGCTACGTAAGCTCCTTTAGGTATATATAGCCAAAAAGCTAATAGAGATGCTACTTCGAAATGTTAATTCTTGCAACATTCTAGATATACTTAAAGAGAGATCGATAACTAAAACAAGGAGCAAGAATCTAGGAGTTGGAGGGTATAGCTATAAAGTTGACGACGTCTTCCTTTCGAAGCTTAAGCTCCTTAGCAGTTAGGCGTCGTCGAATCCTAATCTTTTTACGCAATAATACAAGTCCTTAACGAGAGATAGTATACCTAATAGAAATAGTATACTAAAGGAGGTTATTATCCGAAATTCCAGTGTTATAATACTTATCTTCAATTATCTACTAGAGGCTATTAGAATCGTTAGTACAAGTCTGGTTTACGCTGATGCCCTAGCTACGAAGACGGTTATTAAGAACAGTAGCTTTAACGGTAACCCTAAGCTCCTCGAGTTCTATAAGGATATTACTAATAGTTACTTTAGCTATATATTATATAACAATAACGTCCTTATAGGGCTCGAGGTCGATCCGCGGTTAAGGTATTGTAATTAATAGTAAGTACTAGATTCAAGGTAAACGAAATAGGAACGGTATAGAGAAGATAAAGAATAAAGGGATTAATATATAATATAGAAAGTAAGGTTAAAGAGTTAGGTAGGAAGGATTAGGTAGGAGGGGTTGGATTTAGGAAGCGGGGTCAAGGGGTTAAGGGGTTAAGTAGGGTTAGATATACGGCGTAGGGTTAAAAGGTAGGGTTAAGGGGTGAACTATTCGAAGAAAGAGTTAACTATATATAAGACGAGTCGATTATATACGAAACGAGTCGATTATATACAAGATAAGTCGATTATATATAAGGAGAGTTAACCATTTGTATAGTTAGGATAAGGGTAACGCTCATTTTGTATTTTTTGTAAGAACTTTTATATAAAATAACTTACAACATTTAGATAGTATAATCTTTTAGATACTTGGATTTGTCTTTAACAAACTATATTTAAAACTATATAATTCTCCCTCCTAGAGCCTAGATACTATGTTTCCTACTCTAGGTCCTCTAACCCCTTTTCACTTAGGCTAATATAACGCTTTGCTATCCTAAAATCCCGAAGCGGCTTACCTAGCGACTAGCTTAGAGTAATAAGACTAAGACGTATGTTAATAGTAGCCTAAATCTACTTCCTCTAAACTTCGCGCTCGATAACTATCGTAGCAAAAGCTATGTCTCTAGTAAAGACCTGGAAAATTCCAATAGCACGGAGCTCCCGCTCCTTTACCTTCTTCTCGAAAACTGTAATTCTATTAGTATTAAACTTAAGAAAAGAAGTTTTGTAAATATATAGATATAAAACGAACACTTGGTTCGGTACCTAGAGTAGATATAGTTAGTATATATACCTTTAGTAAACTCCTTAGGCAGGAGGTAATATATATCCGCTAGCTAAGGGTCATTAGGCTTGTTATATTGTTTGTAAATAAGTCCGCTATCCCCTATATTAGTAACGAAGATAAACAAGGCTATACTATAAATTCGCTTAGGACAGTTAATATCCTAAATAACTAGCTAGAGTTAGCTATATTTGTATTCGTTACTAGCTTTAAAAAGCTAGAGGATAGCCTATAAAAGTTAGAAATAATAAAATATTATTAAACACTAATTAGTTTACTTACCTAACGCCTATCTAGGAGTTGCTAGATATTATTCTGCTTATAAACCCGAAGTTCGTCGATAATCTTTATAGTTACAACGACATCCTAAGGATAATTGTTAGGTTACTAGAGAATTTACAATAGTTTCTACCGCTTATATATAAAGGCGCTAAGCAGGAGGAATTCCGACTTAAGGTCCTTGTCCGGAGAAGGGGATATTATCTATTAGGAAGAGGACGATATATTAATAATGATTACAACAGATAGTTTTAGGCGTAATAGTAATTAGGAAGAGGGTTAGTAGTTAGTAGGCGATTAAGTCGATTATATACAATCTACTCGACAGAAGCGTACAGCAAAATGTTCTATAATATAGGGGAAAAGGTTTATAGGGGAAATGTTCTAGGGAAATGTTCTAGGGAAATGGTTATAGCGGAAATGGTTATAGCAGAAATTTGCTAATTGAATAAATTTACATGTAGGGTGGGAATTGCTGGTCGGGTGGGGTGGGTGCATTGACCGCATTGGGAAAACTTGCTAAAATTTTGTTTCCGGTGAGTGTAAGCTCGAGACCCCCGTAATCGCCGTCGCACATGCAAGGGTCTCCCAGAGAGTCACTCAAGGATTTTTTCACAATGCAATTCCGGTTGCCTTTCCCGTCCCTTCATCGGGTCCCCGGAACCACAGCCAGGGGCCACAGGCCCTGGAGCTTCCCGCAAAACCCCACCCGGCTTATCTCGAAGAGGCTTAGCGGTCAGGTGATCGCGTGTGGCCCCCGTGCTAAGTTTCCCGATCCCCCTAGCTTTCTCCACGCGTCAAATCACGCGAAGAATCACTGGATGCTACCCGTCTGGGACGGATGCCTCTTTCGGCCGCCGAGCCACGGCACACTCACCGGCAAACGTCCAGGCATCTATGCAGCCACGAGCCCTCCCTATAATAAGAGGCAGTACCCTCCGCGGCGCAAATTACCAAAAGTTTCCGTCCTCATCCGGGTGCACCTTTGCCTTGCTCATGTAGGTAGGTCCTTGCCTGTTCGACAACCATCAACCGCCCACATTTTCGTATTCGGGTTTCATCACTCCTGATCGTTTCTGTCCGTCGGCTGTTGAGCCCCTTTGAGCAACCACCCCGTAATTCTCACCCGAGTCCTCGACTCATCGAAATACAAGACAATACAAGAGACGGAACAAGCAACGCTAGTCGCTAGTCTTTGTGCATCAAAATGTTCACCCGACGCTTCGAGCCTCCGCCGACCAAGAGCGTCTCCAAGAGCCAGCGGCAACGGTCGAACTCGTCGATTGCCAGGGATGCGGGCATCTCCAAGAAGCGTCCCGAGTCCCGCCGCCGCGCCGGGACTGTGTCAAACGCAGGCGCATCCGAGGTCACATTTGAGTAAGCTGCTGCGTCTCGAGCGAGCACATCGCAAGGTTAGGAAGCATCCTAACGTCCGCGTGCTGCAGCAAATCCGTCTCCGCCGTTGTGACCCTGGTCGTCGGCCAGGAGCAACGAATCTTCGCCGCCCATGAGCACATACTCGGCGCCTCGCCGTTCTTCCAGAACATCCTGCAGAACCAGATGATGGACTCGCAGACCAAGAAGATCGCACTCCCCGACGAAGAGCCCGAAGTCTTCTCGTCCGTCCTCGAATACCTCTACAAGGGCGACTACTATCCGCGCCTGGTCCACAACAAGAAGCGCAACACGTGGGAGCTGGAGCAGAATGGCGACGAGGGCCGCCCCGAGGCCGCCATCCGTCACCACAGCGTCGAGGGCGATCTGTTGAAGGACACGGCCATCTACTGCGCTGCCGAAAAGTACGGCCTCGAGGAGCTGAAGCGCGTCTCTCTCCGAAAGCAAGGTCTTCGTACGTCATCCTTCTTGCCCCGTCCCCTCCATCCCTCGCTCCCCTCGCTGACCGTGCCCCAGAGTCCGGGATCCAAGCCAGCACCATTCTCGCCTCTGCCCGGTACGCCTACGCCAACACGCCCGATACCGACTCGAAGCTGCGGGCCCACTACCTCGCCCTCATCATCCGCAGCCGCAGCACTTTCAAGCGGAGCGGCACGATGCAGCTCGAGATGCTCAACGGCGGCACCCAGCTGTTCTTCGACCTCTTCGTTGCCTTGTGCAACCATGTTGACGACATGGCGAGCGCTGCGTAAGTTGTGGTGCGCCCCAGCCTGAGCTCTTCTTGCCTTGGCCGGCTCTAACCTGCCATGGCCAAACAGGAGCACGCCCCGGACCCCGCGCAGCGGCCGCCCCTTCTAAGCTGCCGACTTTCGATTTTCCTTACTCTGTGATACCCACGCCTCTCTACGAACACGACGCATGCTACTTGAGGCCGTTTCAAATACCATGATGATGTCTCTTCACTCGGCTTCTTCGATTCTCTTCGCACTTCTTATACACTTACGTGGCTTGCCGGATTAATGCAGGGTGGGGTTGGGCATAGAAAATTCCATCATCGTTTTCATGATCTCGGCGCATGGTTGGTTTCCTTTTTGGGTCTGGTTTACCCGGATGGGGTTTTATGACATCTCTTCTTTGGTTCAACCTGTACAACAGCATATTCATGACTCGGCCCTGTCGGATGGAGGATATCCTTGTTTGGGTTCTTCCCCTGGGATATCATTTTTCGACAGGGTGTGGGCTCTTGCCGCTCAAGGAGCCGTGTTTGCCGCAAGGCGCTTCACACGGCCGTTTTCTCTTCCATTCAAGGGTCTCATCTGCGGTATCTGCCTTCTGGTGGCGAGTTCTGGGGTATTTGGGCCGATCAGCCATAGATTGACGAGGCGGAATCAGCCACGGGGTAACACTACTCTTCTCACTCTCTCTCATCGCCTGTTTACTCCAGCAACGGCATGTCTGGGGGGGGTGGTGACATTGCTGCAAGGAGCAGGAGTTCCACAAACACCAAGTCGCTGGTGCTCATTCTCTCTCTCTCTCGAAATACTACCGGGCAACCAGCACACCTCTCCCGCCCAGTTCGTAAACGTGAACACCGTGCTTTGGGAAATGGCATCCATTCCGGACCTGTCCGTTACCCGCCTACGAAGCACAGCATGCACACACATTCAGGCAGGGTTGAAAAACGCAAACATCCGTCCTACATACATACATAGATAGGCCCACCCACCCACCCATCCCGCTCGATTACATAGGCCGCCAATCGGGGGTCCACTGACGACCAGACAGACCTGCAGGCCTCCAGTTCCATGTTGGCTCCGTGATGTGACTGACTGTTCCATCACCAACCAGACTCAGCCGCTCGCTCCGAGGCAAATCCAGGACGAGAAGTGGGATGGGCCCAAATAGCCCAAACGGTGTGAATGACTCACGTCTACATACATGTATCGTTCTTAAAAACCTGTAATGTCCCTGGCCGGCATGGCCAGGTGACGGTTCACACACTTGTGCAGACCCGGCTGCGGACAGCAGTGAATCCTTGGGGCGATGGCAAAAAAAAAATATTGGGACACAGGATGCGGGGCCTGAATGAAGGCTGGGGGGGGTGCTGCAAAGTCAGAGCGGGCAACCGCCGTGCAAGGGAGGGGGGGGGGGAAACAGGCAGGGAAAGGAGGTGCTGTTTGGGTGCTGTTGCCTGATTGGGCGTTTCTGAGGCAACCCCCCTGGCATACATAAGGCCTGGGCAGTCACCCGGACGCACGCACGAGAAAAAGGAAATAATCACAGAGGGGCCTTGTGGAAGGGGGTTTTTGCGAGCGGCTCGGGTGTTGCCGTTGCTTTTTATGTATCTGAGTGCCTGGCTAGCAGGCTGGTCCCGGGGTCTCCGGGTGAAGTTATAAACTTGCTGCTCACAATCGGGCAGTTGTGGACTCGCCGTGCGAAAAGCGCCTGCCTGGTGCAGGATCGTGATGCCGCCGAGTTTCCCCCTGATTGAGACCCATGTTAGTCCAGCAAATACCTTGCTGCTGTGCGGCACAGCACCATGGTTCCGCCAAGTCCCGATGGGTGAATAAATGCACGGGAACTGCGTCGTCGTGAGCTTCTGCACTGGTCTCCTCAAAATACCTTGTGACCCGCGGCCGTGGTCGCCATGCAAGGGGTGGTTTTTGCCGAGTGCAAACACCCACACCCTCTCAAACGCCGGTCCCGGGAAACGCCCCTGTCTTGCTCAGCACCACTATTCCGTGCATGCGGGAAATGTAGCCCTTCATTAGACCCTGGACGGCAAGGCAATCAGCAAAATGAGTCATTGCCGGGCCAACAGTTTGCGCCAATGGGGATGTTTGTGTCTCAGCACAATTGCTGCCTTGACGCCCCAGGCAGATACAATCACTGCCAAGACAGCAACTCACCTTGTAAATCATGTTCGCCAGCAGGCACTCGACCTCGTCATTGTCGATCTTCTCCTGGCTGCCAAGGCTGATAGCGGCGGCGAACTCGGCGACCGGCACACGGCTGCGGCGGACGGGTTTCTCTCCCTCCTTGGCCGCCTCAAAGCCACGGGCGATGAGGACCTTGCGCAGGAGATTGCGCAGCGCAATGTCGCGGCCGCGCTCCAACGTGAGGTAGATGCGCCGCCTGACGAACTCATCTTCCCCCTCCTGGAGGGCGAGGTCGAACGCGTGCAGGTCACCCTTCTTGATGCACCGGCAGAGCGGCAAGAAGAGCTTTTGAAGTCTTGGAAACGGGGCTAGCAGCTTCTCCGTCGGCAGGGTGTGCGTAGTGATGAGATGGCATGGTACGAGGTATGTCAGGATGAGCCTAGCTCTGGTCAGTGTGTTGACTAGGGTGGAGAGACTCGGAAGCGCATTCACTCTTTATTCCTCACCGAGTCCTTGTGGCAGAGATTCCATGCCTCGGTCAGGTGTTTCTCGGCCTGCAGATAGTTAGCCTCCGGCGCGAAACGTTGGGGTCCTCATGACGCACCGCTGCATAGTTTTCCTCCAAAAAGTCGAGGACTCCTTCGTGGTATTTGAACGTTACTTGATGGGACTTTGGGAACTTGGAGAAATCAGGCATGTCTTTCCTCGCGGCAATCAGGGACCTCAGGATGTTTTTGGACAAGGCGACCGCATTCAGCCTGAAGTATGTCTTGAGAAGGAGGTTGATGATGTAGTACGTCCCCCACTTGCGCGACTCTTCAAGTGGCGCCCTATGACACTGTCAGATTGTAGTCTTTTGACCAGGAGCAAGATCCACTCACCGGTCGCTCTGGCATATTGAGAAAACTTTGCTCAGAACGCCCGCACAGTCCTCTTGTTTCTGATGCTTGTGGCTGTCCGGGTCAAAGTCGTCGAGAAGCGTCACCGCGGCGCTGTCATCAAGCCCGCTGTTGCTACTGCGCTCTTCGTCGGCCATGATTGCGAAGAGACGCAGGTGCTTGCTGACGACGTATAGGCAGGGGATGGTCCATGCTTCGAACCCAAAGTTCTGATAGCCGCGGATCAAATCGTTCAACAGTTGCCTCCAAGCTTGGTAGACATTTGTCCACGACGACTGCTAGATTTATCAGCACGGAGAATGTCTCGGGGTTGACGGCACGACTGACCTGGCCATTGTCACCGCGCGCTTCCCGTACAGCGAGGATCTCACCAGTGGCCTTCCAATACGCCGTGTATACCTCGACCCAGCCCTGCATCTCTTCGTTGGACACACCAAATGCTGCCGCGTTGGCCCTGAGGCCGCGTTTAAGGGCGCCCTTGATATCGTGCGCATTCTGACTTTTCCATATCTTCCTCAGCTTCTCGGTGGGAATTTCTGGAGATAGAGTGAGCGAAAGACGAGGGCCGCTCTGGTGGGAATACGCCTCGGCAAACTCGTGGAAGAGGGGGGCGCCGAACTCCATATTGAACAAGAGCGACTGATGAGATGCTGTCCCGCCGAGCGTTTGTTGCCTCTGAGTTGCACCTCGGTGACGTTGAGAATCTCGGTATTGCAGTTGCGCTTGCAAGAGAGTAAAGTCAACTTCAACGGCGTTATTGCGGCTCATAAATTGGCCGGCAATCGCTGTCGTTGTGGTTGCCCGGGTGAGACCGTCAAGTTGAAAGGTATCAAAGGGTCATGATTGGCCTTCCAGTCCATGCATGATGCACCTGCTTGTTCAAAGACCCTTGCAACCCGACCCCACTCTCTGTGGCAGCAGAGCAGTGCACCGCCACCGTAGACTCGGCAGTCCTGGTCCAAGCGCTCGAGCCCTAAACCAGGCGCACCCAATTTTTTCCTGCCTTCGCGATCGCTAATTCACGACTCCGACCAGCACCCAACGACTTCGCCGACAAACCATCACAGTAAGTCCCCTGTTGCTTGTGCATGTCCGACGTAGTGAGACGTTCTGACATTTAATTAGATGGGTAAGCAAATTCCACTTTACTACACATGCCGTGGTTGCAGCGCCGGCAACACACTCCGAGAGCATCCGCACGAACCGTCGATTTTTGCATCAGAATGACCCCACGACTCGACCGACGGCAATCGATGTAACTCGAAACTCGCATGCGAAATACAATGGAATGTTGAACCGGCAAGGGGCTTGGGCAGGCTGTGAAACGGGCGGCTTGGGCCAGACTCGGGAATTCATCTTTGCTTAGCCTGCAACTCGAATGCTGGGACCCCTCGACCACGGACTTTCGACTGCTCTCCGCCGGCGATGCTCTGCCCGTGGCTCTTTCAACCTGCACCGCGCTTGACTTCGACCAAGAACCAAGCACGCTAACATGGTGGTCCAGGTCGTCTTCAGGAATTCCAGGTGATCGGGCGCCATCTGCCGACGGAGTCGAACCCGACCCCCAGCCTGTACCGCATGCGCATCTTTGCGCCGAACCAGGTCATCGCCAAGTCCCGCTTCTGGTACTTCCTCCGCGGCCTGCGTAAGGTCAAGAAGGCCACCGGCGAGATCGTTGCCGTCAATGTGGTATGTGCCATTGGACTCGGGGCAGGTCAGCGACGGGATGCTCACACTCTCTTCAGATCTCCGAGAAGCACCCTCTGAAGGTCAAGAACTTTGGCATCTGGATCCGCTACGACTCGCGGTCAGGCACCCACAACATGTACAAGGAGTACCGCGAGACCTCGAGGACCGCCGCCGTCGAGGCCCTCTACTCCGACATGGCCGCCCGCCACCGTGCCCGCTTCAGGTCGATCCATGTATGGCAATTCCCGTTTCTTTTCGCCGACTTCTGTTTTGCTGACGCGAATGCAGATCCTCCGTGTTGTCGAGATCGAGAAGGCCGAGGACATCAAGCGCCCCTACCTCAAGCAACTGGTCACCAAGGACCTCACCTTCCCCCTCCCCCACCGTGTCCCCAAGATCCCCACCAAGAAGATCTTCAGCGCGACGCGCCCGGCCACGTTTGCTTAAGTGGGTTTTCATGGTTGTGGTTGGGGTTGGCAGGTTCTTCAGGTGTTCATTAGGAAAATGGGATATCCTGCATTTGCTCCCTAAATCGAGCATGAATGAATAAACGGTCAAGCACGGGTTCTGCGTTTGTGGGCATGTTTAATGGTTCTTTTGGTCGCTGTGATTTGCCGGAATTGATCTGATGGCGTGCCTTTCAACGCCTTTTCTCATTGACCGGGACCCCTTGAATCGACAGTAATGGCACAGCCTCCAGGGCTTGCTGAGTGGCTCCGGCCCGTCTCCACGTTGCGGAGGTCCCCTCGAGGTCCCGCACCGAACTCGGTCACCACCCCGGGCCACTTGTGGATGGCCGGCTGCATATTCCCCTCCAAATGGGGAAGTTGGAATCAGTACGATCCATACATCGTCCGCGCGCTGCATGTGTAGGCACCGGAAGGGCGTGGTTCATTAAGCAGCTCTCGAACTATTAAACTGCCAAAATCTCTCGCATATATTCTTCCGTCGGCCCTCCGGATCTTAGATCTTGACCTTCAACTCTGAAGTCGTTTCTCTTATCCCCTCCCCGCCTAGACCGCGAAGGCTCTCTAACTCAGCACCAGCACCATGTCGCCGGCTCCCGAACAGAAACAGACGGCCGTACCGGGCGCGGTCCCGGACCCGGCCGACTTTGTCCCCGTCCGCACCACCCTCCCGTGCTGGCCTCTGCCCCTCAACGCCGTCCGGATCCCAATCGTCACGGACCGGCTTATCCTCCGGCCACTCACTGCCGACGACCTGCCCGCGCTCCGTACGTCGTGTTGAGAAATTTCCCTTCCGGCGCCAGTGATCCATCCATAATCACAGCAGAGATATATATATATATACACACAAGAACCCCCACCCTCCCCAACACCCACCCTCCCTTATCAAAACCTACACCCCAACAAATCAACAACTAACCCCCCCCCCATCCTTTCACAGACACCCTACGCACCCAACCCGCCGTCATGCGCTGGACGGCCGCCGGCCGCCCCGACGCCGACCCCGCCGAGACGCGCGCCAGGATGGCCGCGTTCCTGCCGCCGCGCGACGGCGCCGCCTACAACTGTGCCATCTGCGACCGCGCCACGGGCGCGCTGCTCGGCGTCGGCGGCGCGCACAACTGGCGCAGCCGCTTCGGCTGGCCCGAGGTCGGGTACATGCTGCGGACGGAGGTCTGGGGCAGGGGGCTCGGGACGGAGTTTTTGAGAGGGTTTTTGGAGGGGGTTTGGTATGTTTTCTTCTTCTTTTCTTTTCTTTTCTTTTCTTTTCTTTTCTTTTCTTTTCTTTTCTTTTCTTCTTTTTCTTCCTTCTTTCTTTTTTGTGTTGGGTCTTCTTCCAGGCTTTGTTTATTCTTGGGGTGGGTGTGTGGCTTGGGTTGGGCGGGGGAAGGGGGGGGGGGGGGGGGGGGGGGGGGGGGGGGGAGGTGGTGGAGAATGGTTACTTGATGGGTAGAAAAGGCAGGGGACATAGCTAACATGGTTTCTTCTCAGGGACAAACTAGAGAGGGAGGTGGTGGACGGGGTGCTTGTGGACGCGCGCACGGTGGATGCTCGGGACGCGGATGGTAATGTGAGGGAACAGCTCATTGCCATCACGGCCGACGCAAATGAAAAGAGCCAGTCGGTGCTGCGGAAGAGCGGGTTTGAGTGGTTCTATACTTGGCAAGATCAGGACTCGACAGACCAGGACGCCATGATCGACTTGCCCACGTTCCGGTATTTCCCTGGGAAGGGAAAGGCGGAATAGGGGAGAGGAGATTGGCAGCTCTTGTATCATGTATGTAGTGGGTGTTTGGATAGTGTCAAGCGGGGGGAGACCTTGAGTTCCGATTCAGCAAGCCGATGATGGACGTTTCTTGTTGGGAAGCTGGAATTCAAGTAGAGTTGAGTGTATGAGCAAACCCAAACAAAACTTCCCATGGCCCATGGCCGCTGTTATTAATCGTATCATACTCCAAACGCTGTCTCCTAGAACAACTCGGGCCTGGCCAACAAGGCCGCGTGCCTCCGTCTCCAGCACTCTATCGAGTCCACCTCCTATATATGTAGACCCCATAGCCAAACACGCTGTCATACCAGGCCATCACCCCATTATACGTATATCACCCCCCCAAGAAAATCCGAGAGCCTCGACCGCTAGTCCCAATTCGCAACTTCCACCACCCCCTCGCTAGCACCCGTACCCGCATCCACCTCCGTCTCCGTTTCCGACTCCGTCTCATCCCCAACCTCCTCCTGCGCCTCCTGATACTCGGCCTCATCCTGCGTCTCCTCCGTATCCGTCTCAAACAGCATCACCCCGCTGTCCTTGCTCTTCTCCCCGTCATCGACATAGTCGGGCGCCGCCAGGTTCTCATCGCTGCCCGCGACCCACACCTTGGCCAGCTCGGCCTCAATCTCGTCGTGGCGCTTCTTCCAGTTGTCGACCTGGCCCAGCTTGTCCCGTATCTCCTGCAGCTCCCGCTCAACCGCCATCTTCTCCCGCTCGGTTCCGATGCGCTGAAACTCCCACTCGTTGCCGCTCTCGCCCTGGCCCAGGACGAGGTTGAACGTGTGGTACTTCTTGAGCGAGGCGCGCGTCGAGATGGTGATGAGCGCTGCCGGGGGTGGTTAGCGGAACGGAACCATACCGTGGTGGGCCGTGTTGGCGTGGGGGGGGGGGGAAGAACTCACTGATGCCCCTCTCCTTGCAGGTCTCGTACACCAGCCCCTCGACGTCGCTCGACACCGCACTGGTTCCCTCGTCAATGAAGGCAAACAGCGGCTCATGGTACATCAGCCGCGCAATCGCCATCCGCTGCTTCTCGCCGCCGCTCAGCACGTCCTTCCACTCCTTGCGGGTGTCCCACCCGCCCTCGCGGTCGGGCAGGTAGCCGAGGCGGGCGAGGTCGAGGGCGCGCTTCAGGTCGTCCTCGCTCTTGCGCTTCTCGCGCATGTCGGCCTCGCCGTCCGGATAGATGACCTGGTCGCGGAGGGTGCCGATGCTGAGGTAGGGTCGTTGCGGCAGGAACATGATGCCGTCCTGGCCGTGCTGCTTGGGCGTGCTGACGAGGCCGCGGTAGGCGGGCCACAGGCCGGCGATAACGCGCGCAATGGCGCTCTTGCCGACGCCGTTGGGCCCGGAGATCTATCGAGATGGAAGGTTAGCGATGAGATCCGATTCGCAGAGGTGAGAGACGTACCAAAAGGTGGTCCCCCCGGCGGATAACCATCGAGAGCGACTCTATCAGCTCCTCGCCTCCGTGCGGCCACAGCGCCGGCGCCACGATGGGAAGATTCTCCAACCGCACGCCGTCGAACCCCCTCTGTACCGTCCCCTGCACATCCGACATGGAATACAGCTCATTCTCGCGCCCGCGGGCATGGTACGAGTTTGCATGAACCCTGTGCAGCGTCGAGATGAGCGTAAACACGCGGCTGGTGTATCCCGCCAGCTCGGCAAGGTCCTTCATCGAGTACATCATTCTCCCGCCGGCATCGGCCAGCGACAGCATCAGCCGTTTGTTGGTGATGAAGCTCTTCATGCGCGCCTGCTCCCGGCCGCCCTGCCCGCTGTGCTTGGCGCGCTCGGCCAGGCCGCCAAGGCCGCCCCAGGCAGGCAGGAAGACGGGCAACGAGGCCAGGAGATACCCATAAGTGCTCCAGCAGTACTTGAGAACGAAGTCCTCGATGATGTTGTACCGTATCTTGAGGAGGTAGATGCCCTCCATCCAGTTCTGGAGAGACTTGAACTCCTTGTTGAGGAACGTCTTTTCCATTTCTGCGCCGCCGTAGAAGGCCACTTCTTCGGCGTTCGCGATGAGGCGCGAGTGGAGGCCGCGGAAGTCGCCCTCTTTGCGGCCCTCGACGGCCTTTAGCTTCCCAAACGGCGGAGACAGCTTCTTCAGGATGCTCGCCGTGAAGAAATAGTTGGTGAGCAGCCCAGTAAGCGCCAGCGGACCGAGCGAGTGGTAGAGCTGGTAGTTGAAGACGCAGATGTCGACGAACGGCTTTCCGAGCGACGAGTACAGATTCGCGGCCGACTGGCAGAACTGGGTGACGTCGTGTGTGATGAACTGGTCCGCGCCCTGTCCCACGCCGCCGTCGAGGTTGTGAAGCTTGTAGTAGTTGAGATTGTCGTTGAGGTACAGATCGTGGATGTAGCGGGTCAGGCGGGTGCGGAAGGCGATGGACACCTTGGATTCAAGGTACTTGATCATGGCGTTGGTGTAGGACGCGACGGAGCCGAGCCCGCACCACTTGACCAGCCCCCACAGGAAATGCTTGCCGTTTCCGGCTACCAGGTCCCGCACGATCTCACCGTCGAGGCGCGCAACGACGAGGGACATGTAGGTGCGGATCATGAGGAAGGCGCCGTGACTAGCCAGCAGGCCCGCCTCTTTGCTGTTCCACCTGGGGACCATGATGCTCAGGAGGCTGAGGAACTGGTGGAGGAAGGCCAGGTTGAGCCCGGGTTTGGCCTGGGCCGACGGGACATGGCCGTCGCCGAGTCCCGAAACGCGCGGGGGGTTCAGGAACAGGCGGCGATGGGCCTCGAAAGTGAGGGCTTTGGTCTCTTGGATAACCACCTTGGAGGTGCCATCCCTGTAGGGCACGTAGATGGTGCGGGACCCGTCCTTGTTATGAAGCCACGAGTTCTTACGCACTAGCTTCTGCCCCTGCTCCTTCTCGGCGCGCTTGCTCTTCCAGCGGCGGCGGGTGCCCTCGCCGGCGAGGATGATGGACGTGGCGAGGGCGAGGGCGCCGACGAGGCGTGCGTTTTTCGACGTGGTGCGCAGCCTGGTGCGGATGAGTGTCGAGTACTTTTCGAAGAAAGCGGCGATGGCCTCCTCGGCGGCCGATTGCCGCAGCGTCGATTGTACTGCCATCAGATAGGTGCGGGTGTCGTGTCTGATCTTCCCCGAGTGTCCGGGATCAGATGCAGCGTTCCATCAGCGTCGCGCGGGTGTCGGCGTGGTAGGCGAGTGCGAGCAGGACGCGCGAGTTCGGCCGGCCTGGTCTTGGGTTGGAGTCCCGGTATTTGGATGTCTGCTCTCGCGAGTGGTGCGAGTGGTGTGGGCGTGGACTCGGTTCCTCGTGATCCGCGGACTCGATGTGGTGGGGCGGACCAGCCGAGAAGCTAGGTCAATTGCCGGCACGGGATTCCGCGACAGAGTCAAGTCTCGGAAACGGCGTCGGTTTGGAGATCCACCGCGAGTAAATCTGCTGTCGTGGCACGTATTATTATTGGAAATTAGTGCGTGTGATGCCCGGCGTTCGACTCGTCGCAGAGTTTGGGGCCACGTTGGTCAGGCAAAGGCAAGTTGCTAAGTGGTCCTGGTGCAAGGTGCTCCAAGCGTTTGGTCCGATGCCGTGACCAGCAATGACATGTGAATGTCCCGAGGTGGGTGCCCAGCCACAGCGTCTCTCAGCCCGAGCGTCACCGGCACCGTCAAGCCACCTTCCCCAGCTCAAGGCCCGGACTTGCCCAATCAGCAGCATTCCCCCACACTGGAAATTGCTGGAGAATGCAATGCCATGGACTTGGCGTCCTGCTTCCTCGGACACAGTGGCGCTCAGAAATTCAATGCTCTGGTCGAGTCTGGTCAGGGGAAGGCGGGGCCCGACGTAAGGCCATTCTTTTGTTTGACTCTCGTTGTTAATATCGGCAGAGAGGACAGGAAAGAGCTTGTGGACCGGGGAGCCCAGGGTAAAGATAATGGGAACCAAGCTTTTGCAGCAAGTTCCACTTGCACTTGGGATGGACCATCGCGACCTGGGATCTATTTATGGCTTGCATCGGCACAAGTTCTATCTCTCAGGGTTTGCGATATCCGCGCTGACGGTCCTCGCACAACAATTTAGGACTGATGCAAGGGCGGCGCGGGATGCCGGGCGGGACGGACGGGTGTGCCAGTCCCACGGCGCTTCAGCCCAGCCAACTGCAGATGACTGCGGGGCAGGTCCGGAGCGCCGCCTCAAGGACGAGAACCGGCTCACGGAAGCCGACACCCGGGGACACGCGGCCTCCGGGGGAACACTGGACTGACTTCCATCCGGCACTCTGTCCGTCCCTCGCCATCCCGATGCACACCTCGGCGACAAGGCAGCGACTGGCTGCGTCGCAGTGTCTTGGGTGCGAGCTGTCACGATGCCGGGCGGTAACATGGCCAATCAGGAGACTTGGCTGCAGCTTCCCAGCATCCCCTGGCTGGAGCTGCTCGAGACTGATGCACGCTGTGCTCTGGGCTCTCGGAGGTGCCTGCTCGAGAAACGGGGAGAAGCCTGCCAGCCGCCCGCGCTGTGTGGAGCAGCGGGGTGGGTGGGTGCTGGTGATGGAGAGATGTTGGGCTGCTGCTGACGAGGTGATGGCTCGTGGAATTGGGGATTGGAAATAGACTTTGGTGAACCCGTCCACCAAGGAAGTGGCTGCTCTCCTACTTTACTCTTCTCGCGCGCAAACTGTCCAATAAATGCACCGAACTCTCCACTGTGCGCAATGCCCCCCCAGGCGCTGTGTTGCTGGGTGTTGGCTTGGGCCGCTAGAACCTCGGGGGACTCGTCCCAAACTCCGACAATGGACGAGGTGTCAGCGTCTGCAAGCTGACATATAGACACGCCGCTCACACGCTGCCAGACGAATTTGAACATGGGAGTCTGCAGCCGCTGATCATGGTCAGAAAGGAATGTTCATTGTAGAAATTAGTGTTTGAATGGTGCCATTGGCATCGGATCTGTATGCAATTCAAGCAAAATGGGGGCGGCGGGCAGCAAACACGGCCTGGGCAGCCTTTTATCAATTTCTCAGAACTGTGACTGGGGCATTGCGGGACAGAGGTCAATCGGGGAGGTACTTGGTGGGACTGGTTTACAATAAGATTTGTTAGGGAACAACTGCCCAATCGGCCAATCTCGCGCAAACCTCTCAGCAGAATGCTAGGCGCTGGCGCTAGTACTAACTTCCACCATCGCAAACCCCCAAAGCCAATGTACTTGGCCTCGATGTTTAATCTCAGCAAGACAATCCGCTATTCCACTCTGGGCCTACTGCCCCCCAGTCTCTCTGTGCCTTGAGCGATCCCCGTCCCGGGCCCATCACCTTTCAAGTCAATCATCTCGCTTGCGCCTTCACGACTTCCTCAGCCGCTGAGACGTCCCTCTTCCCATTCTTCATCCGTTCGGCCATCGGCTGGTTATCGGCTCGCCCTTCTTCAACCGGCGCGCTTCTTTTTTGGACCTGGTTTGCCCACATTTCCGTCTCCGTCGCTCTAGGCAAGACACACACCGCACAGTCGTCGTGTGCTCGGTCCCTTTTCCGATCGACCTTGCGCGCCAATTCCGCCCCTGTACCGACCGCCTGCCAACGGTTTGGATCCCCCTTGTTTTTTTTTTGCGACAGCTTTACTTCTCCTCGACGGCGCGCGATCGATCGACTTTATACGACCGACAACTCCGCGGCGGCTGTGACAAGGTGGCTTAGGACAAGAGAAACAGCGGCATTACACCGCCGAGATAGGGGCTGGGCTGTGCTAGAGAGTGTTGGGAATCGAGGTGCGTTCATCCAGCCCTCATCAAGCTTGTGGCCGCGTTGGGTTGGTGCTAGACATAGCTTTGGCGGCGGGACGGTCGCCCAGACGTCGAATTGGCCGGCCGCAAAGCCGCTGTTTTAGCTGCCCAACACAACCCCCCGGCGCAGCAACGTGGGCAAATGCTCGACCGGCTCAGCTTGCGTGAATCTGCCTCCTTAAAGCAACCGCTTGCTAACGCGATCCCGGCAAGAGTAGAATTCGCTGATTAATACCGCCGACGTCGCCTCCGTTCAGCAACATGGCCCGGGGAATCGAAGAGATGCCGCAAGCGGCTGCTGAGAGCTCCAAGGAAAAGGAGACGCTCGTACCCGAGGACGGTTCTGCGTCGAAGAAGGGCCGCGGTCTCCTGTCGGCCCCGTCAAGGTCATCATCCCAGAGAATCCAGACCTCGCCGGCGGCAACAGGCCTGAGTGGCGCGACCGCGAGCGAGCCGAGAGATAGCATTGGCGGGCGGTCCAAGGAATCCCGAGGAAGTATGTTACGACCGAATCACAATGGTAGCGCGTCTGGTAACCGTTTAGGCGCTGCAACAGGACCAACGGCGACACCGGGAACCTCCGAGCCCAACTCCCCTGCAGTTGGGTCCCACCAGAGCAAAAAGAAGAAGGGCGGATTCCTCGCCCTCTTTGGGTGCTGCGGTGTGCCGGATACTGCGAACGGCCTCGACACCGAACCCCCTGTCCCGAACCACAAGCTCGAAAAGGTCCCCGCCCGACCCGCGACGGCCAGCCGGAGAACAGCCACACCCTCGGAGCAGCCTTCGGGCAGCAAAACCCAACTCTCCGAGAAGGAACCTAGTCAGCAACTCCATACGCCTCAAGGGCCGCCCAAGAATGGAAAGCGCATCTCGGGTACCAGCACCCAGGACCAGTCCACCGTCGGCGGCGAGCGGGATACCGAGTCGAAGCAGACAACCCTTGTGGGTCCAGGCACAAGCAACCCCGTCATCTCGGTAGAAGCGCCCCAAGTAGCGAGCGTGGACGTGGAGAAGGTGGACGAGGTAGCCGCTGATAAGGATGCCGAGGGCGACGTCTCAATGCCGGATGCCGAAACCTCCCGCCAGCAGGGAGCCCAAGAGACGACGGCGCCTGCCGAAGAGCAGCTACCGAGGATTCCTCCGCCGCCGCCGGGACCGGTACCTGCAGTTCCCAATGCACCGACCACCACATTAATCGAAAGCTCCCCTGTCTTTGCCCCGGACCAGCCCCAGCGGTTCCTCCTGCCTCCTCAGGCCCCAGAGCACAAGGGCCGCAAGTGCCTAGTCCTTGATTTGGACGAAACACTCGTCCACAGCTCTTTCAAGGTGAGCAACAGCGCTGCATCCCCCCGATCACCCATGGCTGACCCTCTCTAGATCCTTCACCAGGCCGACTTCACAATACCGGTTGAGATAGAAGGCAACTACCATAATGTTTATGTGATCAAGCGACCGGGTGTTGATCAGTTCATGAAAAGAGTTGGCGAGCTCTACGAGGTTGTCGTCTTTACGGCTTCAGTGTCCAAGGTATGTTGAAATCGCCAGGTATGGCATATAGACGGGATGCTGACGTGCCCAAGTATGGCGACCCGCTCCTTGACCAGTTGGACATCCACAACGTCATCCACCACCGGCTCTTCAGGGAGAGCTGCTACAACCATCAGGGTAACTACGTGAAGGACCTCTCGCAGGTGGGCCGCGACCTGAAGGACACGATCATCATCGACAACTCCCCGACGTCGTACATTTTCCACCCGCAACACGCCGTTCCGATCAGCAGTTGGTTCTCGGATGCTCACGACAACGAGCTGCTAGATCTCATCCCTGTTCTCGAGGACTTGGCCGGCTCTAATGTGCGGGACGTCAGCCTGGTTCTCGATGTCACTCTCTAGTAAAGCCGCGTTTCCACTGCCCGACTCGGCCAAGCTCCCATTCTACTTGATTCGCCGCCTGCCATTCAGCGTCCAGTCTCGACATAGCGAGGGAGTTTCGGTTGATTTGTTCGCGAGCAAATAGCGTAGATTCACCACGCTGCTTAGTATCCCGACTCGAAAGGCCGCTTTCGAAAGGGCTGGTCAAGATGGCGAGACGTGAAGCCTGGTTTCTGGAACAAGAGCCATGTTGTGTTCCTTGCCCTCTCACTGTCGCAAATACCCCGACGGATCCAAAACACGGAAAGGGTAGAGGCAGAAATCGGCTCAGTTTCGAAACCAAAAATATCATCGGGAAGCTTTTCGGAAGGTTTGGTCAAAGTCCGGGAGACGGGTGTCCCCTTTTCTTTTCTCGTTTTCTTTCCCTTTCTTCTCTTCTCATGTTAGCGGAGCGGGCGGCGAGCCGCGGGGCGGGCGGGCAGGACGAGAAGTCAGCATTGTCAGATATCAATCCCTTGTTTCGGCTTCTTTTTTCTTTGTTTCTTATGTCAACTACCCAAAACTCTAACACTGGTTTTTCTGTTTGCGGGCCAAATCCGCTCATACCCCCCATTCATGTCCGCCATTCCCTTGAAGGGCGTCGTTTATACTCCATGTGTTTCCTCCCCTTCCCCTTTGTCGATTCACCCTTCTATTCTTTTACACATCACTACTTCAAGTTGCGGTCGCACGGTTTATAACATTCTGAATTGTGTTTCTGACCATACCATAACATGTACATTGAGGCCCTTTGGTCCGAGGGGCAGGTTTGCGGGGGTGCGACTGAGGTAGTCTAACTACGGTTGAGCTGCTTGGTTTTGTTGTTGGGAGCGTGGGGGCGTGGGTGTGGGCGTGGGCGCGAGGGGGTTGGGAAGAGAGAGCGGGAGCGAGAGTGTGTCTTGGACACTTTAGTTAGCAATGGCCGAGGCGCTTGTGGATGGCGGGACGGCGAAATGTAGAGCGGGCATTGCGCATCTTGTACTCTGGACTGCCCACTTGGCTACATGGCATATAGACGACTGAATTGAGGTGTGTTGTCTGCGAGATATGCTCGTTTCGATGGTGCTTTGATTGCATTGCATTGCATTGCGTACGCGGTGTTGGGCTGGTAGAAGAGAGCTTGAGATGGCTTTTAAGAACTTCAGAGAAGAGCACAGTCTTGGGGTTAAACCAAGGACTGACTCTTCAGCTTGTGATACTGCTTCACCAATTGGCCTTCGTTTGAGAATGGAGTTGAAAGGAAACAAGGGGCCCCTGGAACGCATAGGCTTGGCAGTCCCTGTCAGGTCGGTCCAGCTTGGCCTGGAACTGCCCCACCGCCCGGCCAAACAAAATTGCGGCCCCAAACTTTCGGCGCGATTGCCAGCTGGGCTGCCCTGGGCTGTGACTGCGTGGCCTCAATTGGGAGCACGGATCACCTGCCGATAATTAGGGGAACTGCATCTCCAGCTCGATCACGGTCGCCGCCCATAATCCACCACACGACGACCGACTCCCGCCACTTGACCTCCGCCGCTCATTCTCTTTCTTCGTACCGGCGCCAGCTTCTATTCCCCTCTACTCTTTCTTTCCAATCCACACATAACTCACAATGGTAAGCCCGTTCCCGTTCCCGTCCCCCTCCCAACCCAAGCCATCATCGGCGACGGCACACTCCGCGTCACGCAGCCCCGTCCCCCCCAATCCATCAACCCCCAACAGACAGACATCCACTAACCCGCCCTCTCCCACCCCGCCAGTCCTCCGCCCGCGCCGCCTCCCCCGCCACGGCCCCGGCCTCGGGCGCCGCCGCGACCGGCGCGTCCACGGGCCGCCCGTCGTCGCCGACGCCGCCCGGTGGCGCGCGCACGGCGATCCGCCGGCGCGCGGCCGCCGACCAGAAGGACAAGATCGCCAACGCGCGGCCCAACAGCACGCGCGCGGCGGGCGCCGGCGGCTCGAGCAGCACCATGCTGCGGCTGTACACGGACGAGTCGCCGGGGCTGAAGGTGGATCCCGTGGTGGTGCTGGTGTTGTCGCTGGTGTTTATTTTTAGTGTGGTGGCGTTGCATAGTGAGTCTTTTCTTTTGTCTTTTTTTTTTTTTTTTTTTTTTTTTTTCTCTTCCGCGTACGTCCGGGAGAGGGTAGTGCTGACGGGCTGGGGATTAGTTATTGCCAAGATTACGCGCCGGTTCTCGAGCTAGATGGCTGGTTGAGGCGGGCAGTGGGCGACGGGAACAGACATTTATACGGGAGGAGAGCTCCGGATGCGTGGCGGGGCGCGTTTTCTTTGCCTCCTCGCCAACCGGCCGATCGAGTCGGGAGATGGGGGGGGTGGGGGCGCCATCCCGCGCGGCACGCCTGGGGTTGGGGTTTGTCGGGGGTATGCCATTTCGGGGTGTTGAAGGGGGGTAGATACCTGGGGATCACGAGCGGGGGATGCAACGACAAAAACGGCTACAGCAAAGCACAAGGTGTGACCTGGCTGGCGCGTTCATGCTGCCGCTGTTACATCTGGCAGCATCTTGTCGCCGAGGTTCCTCCAGCTGTACAATATCACTTAATGGACTAGTCTGAGAATGCCAGACTTTTCGGACAGACGATGCAATTGGTAGTTTTTATGCTGTGGCCTGCACGCGGGGTGTTGAGATGCTGGGTGTTAGGCAGGCCACTTACACAATACGAGTTCGGAGATATCATTTTTTGTAGATGTCTTTAAAATGCGAGGAATCCCAGGGATATCACTGCCCGGTATCCTCGCAATGTCCTCCGCCGGTAGCAATCTAGGTTTAGTCCTCCCTTTTGTTTTGTCACGACCGGCTCCAGCCCTGCCATACGGCGCAAGACATCGCCCATCGGGCAGATTGTACTTTCCAGGGACCAATACTCCACGGACTTCGCTTGTTTCTGGCAGATGCGTTCTTGTGTAACTTGGACCGGACTCTGGGACCTGGTTACTGAATATAGGAGAACAGAGGTGTGCCATTGCTTGGAAATGGAAGGCAGAGATGCGGACCAAGATAGAGCGCATGCCACAAGAATAGGGGTTATACCACGAAGGTTCACCGGATCCGAGTTGAAGCGGCTTGTCTTGCTCGCGACCTGCACGTTGCCATGTTACGAAAGTGTCTCGAGACTGACAGCCACACGGCGCGCTTTTTCTTTGGGCTTAGAACATTCGGTGTGGGAAATGGTAAAGCCCCAGGTAAGTAGTCAGGGGAGTTCGCCATTTGTCCGGGCGAGCGGGGGATCTAGTTTTGAGACCATGGGATTACTCGAGAGATGCATGTTGGTCCTGTTGGAGCGGCGGGTGTCCACCTGGTTTCCCCAAAGGAGGCAGACAATACCGGCGCATTCGACGGCGATGGGCGGCTTGCGTCGCTTCACCTGGTGATCCTGTTTCGCCGAAAGCGACGTCCAGGTCGAACGCACGCGAAGGATCGGACCATGTGTAGGGCTGCTTGGCCGAGGATCGGCATCAAGCCACGGCGATGGTGGTCGAAAACGGGCACCCGGCACAACGCGGATGGCAGTCGTCAATCGAATCGGCGCCATTTGCGGGTGCCAGTCGATTCCCATTGCCACTTGTCGGATGGATCTGACCACTGCGCAGCAGCAGGCGATCCTGCCTGCTGGTCTGAGCGTTTTCCCAGCCAGCTCGGTGCCGAGCGTCAGGAAGGCCATCTAGCGGCGCGGCGCAGCCTTGGCCTGTGGTGGGCACTGCATGACGCCGTCAAATGGTGCAGTAGGGCGGCCGGCTCTCCCAATCATAAAGAATGCAATCCATAGCAGGAAATATCCCATCTGTGCTTGGACGCAGTTTGGATCGTGAGCTTGGGTAAATAGCATGGGCTCCCCCAAGGCTGGCAAGGAATGCCAAGACTCGGGGACACGCAAATCAGCCCGGGGACTGACCCACCATCCCGTCCCTCGTGCGGAGTGCGGGCAATTTAGATTCTACCCCACATTGCTGCGCTCGTGGGCTCCCCGTTGGCAGCGTGGCATCCATGGTCGTAATTGGTAAAGACTTGCTGATTGCGAGCGAATGTCAAGATCGACGAGGCGATGCACCCATCTCACTGGTGTTGGCGCTGGCGCTTCGACGCGGACGACCCGATGGACTGCAACCACACAGCCGGGTACCTTGGTAACCTGTTTGGGCAGGCAACCTATCTATCCGTAGGTAGGTACCACGCAGCTTCTTTCACGCTCGGATCGTGCTACCATCACACAAATCACTGGGCGCATCGCTGTGAGCCCCCACAAAAGCCGGCGCTCGTCCTGCTGGGAAACTGGGACAACGGCAAGCTAATCAGACGACCAGCGTTCCGAGTCCGTTGCTCAAAACAGGGTCCTGCTTGGGTGCGTATGTGCAGCAGGGTCAACGACCGCGAAACATGCAGTTTATGCTCAAAGAGGCAGGCAGAAAGAGGTACCCGGGTACAATCTCAACCGAGGCGTGGCAGAGGATTCTACGCACGGGCCAAGATGCAACGGTCTATGTAGGTATCTTCCATGTCGTGCTGTCGGAACTGGAATCTGCAGCACCTAAAGAAAGCTCTTTGACAACTTGACGATCTCTACTTGCCATGCTGCTGTGCTCGACCGGGGAACGGCATGGGGGAAGAGGACATTCGATCTGCTGTAGCTCGGCTCCTTGGTTCGAGGACAGACCTCTGGTCGGATGTTGGTGCGGCGGGGTTCTTACATACATACATGTAGACAGGCCCCACACCCCACCAGGAACTGTTCTGGAATGACCGAGCGAGATTCCAATGGGGGTCGCTGCAGCCAGGTACTTGGCAATAAATACCATGTCAAGTACGGAGTACTTCGTCCAGGAACCTACCACCAGGCGAGAGAGACTCGAGCATGCCCCCTGCCTCCAACATCGATTTCTTGCATTTTTGTTGCGTCTCTGCCACAGGCGCCAATCCGCCGTCCAACCTAGGTTCTGCACTCTGCTTTCCCCTCTGTATAGTGTACATTTCTCCAGTCGGTCGGGAACATCGATACCTGGATCGTTTGATCTCCCCACCGCACGCCCCCGCGACCCCCGAGCCACGCTGGCCGCGAACCGCCGCGCCGAGAGTTCGAGTGCACAACTCCGCGTACGCGACCCGAATTGTTGGGCCACCGTCGTGCGCGCGCCTCCTCCGGCCGTAGCGGATACTGTTTGCATCGAGTAGCACGAGAAGTCGGCTCCAGCCTGGTTTGCCGAATGTTTGTCGACAGGTGTCTCGACCCGCAATCCGCCTTGTTGAACTTGCCCTTGCATTGTTCACCCGACTCCCCCAACCACCGACATCCCCGCCTGCCGAGTGACGCGCCGACGGCTGGGTTTCCTCGGCGCTCGCCATGGGGGGGTTTTTCCACAAACTCAAAGCGGCTGGCACAGTAAGTTCCTCGACTGGCGCGCATGGTCTTGGGGAACATGGGAACATCGGCACGCACACCAGCGCGCCCGGGTGGTGTCGAGCCTCGTCTTGTCCCCCTGCCCTGCCACCTCTCGGCTGCGTGAAACTTGTTTCCAGGCGCCGGGGCTGACAATTGCGCGCGCAGGGCTCCTCAAAGTCCGATAATGGTGCGTCCACCAAGAATAAGAAGGAGGAGCCTCCGCTCGACTTGACGCCTGTCGAGAGATTGTTGCACAATGCGGGTCCGGTTCGGGAAGATGGCAGTGACAAGTTCTTTGGTCTAGAAAATGTAAGGACTCGCATGGAACAGTCCCGTCTGCCCGCAGGAGAGCTAACCGCTGCGGCCGCACCCTAGTTTGGTAATACATGGTATGTATCAATATGCATGAAACCTGCCCATGGCTGGCTTGTGGTTCTATCCTGACCATTGTACATCCAGCTACTGCAATTCGATCGTCCAGGCGCTTTACCATTCCGACCATTTCCGGGAACATGTCGTCAACTATCCTTTACCCTCCCCATGGGACGAGCCGAACAGGGCAGGGACCAAAGTCCATGTCACGATACGGCCGCCTCCGACGCAGGCAAACGGGAATGTCGGGCTACCAGCAAAGCCACGACCGTCTTTCGCCGGGGGGCAGTTGGTTCCTGGTATGGCATCTTTGCGGCCCGAAGACAGGCCCGAAGCTCCGGAATACAAAAAAAAGCAGGCCATGATAAAGGGTCCAGTATTGGAGCTGGCGCAGACGGACGCCGACCCCTACGGCATGCGGGAATGCACCTTTACCGGCCTCAAAGATATCTTCACCGCGCTCATCGACAGCCAGTCGAGGACAGGCGTGCTCAGCCCCCAGAGGTTTCTCGACATCTTCAAGCGCGACAACGAGATGTTCCGCAACTCGATGCACCAGGACGCCCACGAGTTCTACGGAATAGTGCTCAACGACGTCATTGCGAATGTGGAAACCAACGCCAGGCGCATGCATAAGCTGGCGGAGAGCAGGACGACGAATGGCGTGGACCAGCCACTCGAGGCCATATCACCAATGGGCGGTCCTGCCGTTGGGAACAGGATACCCGGAACAGGCTGGGTGCACGACATCTTTGAGGGCGTGCTGACCTCGGAAACCAGGTGTCTGGCCTGCGAGCGGGCATCGCAACGAGACGAGACGTTCTTGGACCTGTCGATCGACCTCGAGGAGCACTCGTCCGTCACATCGTGCCTGCAGAAATTCTCCGCCGAGGAGATGCTGTGCGAGAGGAACAAGTTCCACTGCGACCATTGCGGCGGCCTGCAAGAGGCGGAAAAGCGGATGAAGATCAAGAAGCTGCCAAAGGTCCTCGCACTGCATCTGAAGCGGTTCAAGTACACCGAGGACTACAGCCGGTTGCAGAAACTCTTCCACCGCGTTGTCTACCCTTACCACCTCCGAATGTTCAACACCACGGACGATGTCGAAGACCCCGACAGGCTGTACGAGCTCTATGCTGTGGTTGTGCACATCGGCGGCAATGCATACCACGGACACTATGTCGCAGTCATCAAGACCAAGGACCGCGGCTGGCTGCTGTTTGACGACGAAATGGTGGAGCCCGTCGACAAGCACTTCGTCCGGAACTTCTTTGGCGACAAGCCTGGGATGGCGTGTGCCTATGTATTGTTTTACCAGGAGAAAACATTTGAGCAAGTACGCAAGGAGATGGACGCCGAGGGCCTGGACGAGGTGAAGCTGGCTGCTGAGACTGCAGTTCTGGCGACAACCATCCAGGTTAATGGGGCAAGTCCGGCTACCCTTCCAACACTCAACACACAACCTTTGCCACCGGTGAACGAGAACGACACCCACGTCGCGCTCAATCACTCAAAGTCAAACCCGGGGGCCATCATCAGTCCTATGGATCAACTCCCACCGCCACTCGCGCTGTCCCAAGTACAGTCCCTGGCCACGCCCCTTCCTCCAGCAGTCATGACAAGTTCAGACCCAGCGACGACCGTCCCGCAAAAGTCCAAGGAAGAGATGGCCAGGGAAAAGAAGGAGCTCAAAGCGCAGGAGAAGGCTCGGAAGACGGCCGAAAAGGAGCAGCTGCGCCTCGCCGCAAAGGAACGCCACGAGACACAAAACCGGTTACGCGAGACAGCGCGGCTGGAGCGCGAACAACACCACAAGGCCATGCACGACAGCAAGCAGCTGGCGGCCGAGGAAGAAAAGCGGCACAAGAAGGAGACGGCAGAGGCAGCCGGTCTTGACGTCGGCAGCGACCACAGCCACAACCACAACCACAACCACGACCACGGCCACGGCCACGGCCACGGCCACGGCCACGGGCACAAGAACGGCTTCCTCAACCGCGCCGGCCGCACCAGCAAGTCGATGACGCGCAAGAGCTTCGCCTTCCTCAACGGCAAGGCCGACAAGGACCGGGCCGCCGGCGACCACAGCGACAAGACGGACCGCAGCGAGGCGAGCGACACCCGCAGCGACCAGGCCATGGTCAGCGGCAGTTCCACCGCCAGCGAGAGCGATCCGCACCTGGCGACGACCGTGCCGCCGCCGCACCAGAACGGCCACGCCACCAACGGCGGGAAGCACATCCAGCTGCCGCCGATCCCGCCGATCCCGCCGGCAGCAGCAGCGGCCGGGCCCGCGCAGCTGCGGTCGGACAGGGACAAGCCGCCGCTCAAGGAACGGTTCGGTTTCGGTCTGGGGAAGAGGAAGAGCAGCAGGTTCTTCTCGGGGTCCTAGAGGGGCGTGCGATGTCTGCTGTGTTTGGCCGAGAAGGGGGGGGGGGGGGGGGGATACAACACACACACGCCCGAGGACTGTCTGTTGGCGAATGGTCCCGTCCCACCACGTACGGGCGAGGCGGCGCCTGTTGATATCCGGCCGGATTGTATAAAGAAACGGGGGTCTTCTCGGGGCGCAGGGTAATACCCAAAAGAACGGCCTTCTCCCGCTTGAGGGGAGACGCCGCTTGGTTTTTTGTTTTGGTGCCTTGTCGGAGAAAGGGGTTGCGGGGAAATGTATGGGGCTTCCTTTTTTTTGGGTTTTTTTTTCGCTGTACAATCAGCACTAGACCTAGAGACTTCCTGGGCGTTTATCTCAGCGGATGCCGGGAGCGGGTATCGCCGGTTGTGCCGTGCCGTTGTTCGCAGAATCCCCGAGCCAGCGAGCCAGCCAAGTGACATCATCGCCCTGTTTACTGCGCCGTGTCTTCTCCAGCATCAGCATGACCAACGTGTGCAACACCCAAAAGACAGGGCAGACACCGAGACGACGCTTCCATGGCAGCAGAAACGCACCGCTCATATATATTATTCCCCACCCAAACGCCAGCATCAAAAACACCGCCGTCTGATGGACAACCCTGACCCACCCAGTACACACCTCCCCCCCGTCGCCCACCCACCGCCCCAACCCAGAGCCGTGTCTCCCGTTACCCCAGCACGAGCTCATACACTATAATCAGCGTGTTGATGATGATCAGGGGCACTGCACGCAACCAAGCCGTCAGTCAGCACCACCAACACCAAAACAGTTCTGTCCGCGAGTCCAACATGGTTCCAAATGTCCGGGGGGGGGGGGGGGGGGGGGGGGGGGGGGGGGGGGGGGAGGGGGGAGAAAGGACGTACCCCTCATCACCGTCCGCACGCTGGCAATCAGCTGTATGAGCTTGTACTTGACGCCCGTGTCCACGTCCTGCCCGAAGGCGCGGTGGTAGGTCGCTGGTGTGAGGCCGACTGTGGGTTTCGGTCGTTAGCTGGTGATGCTGTCATGGCATGTGTGTGTGTGTGTGTGTGTGTGTGTGCTAGCGAACTGGGGGCCATGGATGGATGGGTCGGTCGGTGGTGGAATGGTAGAGCGGATTTCTCCGCTGCCTGGCTGGCTACCTGGCCGATCCGAAGTGGGGTGGCGTCGCGAAATGTTCGAACGGCGGCCGGGAAGGGAAGGGGGGAGATGGACATACCGCGCGCGAGGAAGCGGTCTTCGGAGGGGATGCAGATGGCGTTGAGGAGGAGGACGGTGACTGGAGAGAGACGGGGCGAAAATGGTTAGCATAGGCTGGAGACGAAATTGGGTGTCTGTTGCGCGTACTGTATAGCAGCTTCCCGAGGATAGACATCTTGGCTGGCCACTGTCTGGGTGTGAAGTAAAAGTCGCGATCTCCTCCCCCAGTGTATCGGCCCCTGCTGGCTTGTTCTTCGAGGTCCGAGTTTCGGATTCGGATTCGGCCACCCCGGCTTGGGTTGTTCTGGCCGGAGCTGTATCGGGTGCGCGGGGAATGGCGGAGAGGGCGTCGTGACGCAGCCCGTCTGGAGAAGCAGTGCTAAGACTCAATGCTGACTGAACGTTGTTGCTGTCAAGAGGGAACAGTGGCCAGAGCTTACAGACAGACAGGTGCAGCCAGCGAGGAGCACGGGCCATTGGCACAGACAGGACGTATGGATAACCCTAACCCTTATACTTATTCACCTCTGTTGTTGCCCCTGATCGCTTCAAAACACTCCCAACACATGTTCTTCATCTTTTCTAGTTCTATGCAAGCTGCGTCCCACAGGCCCCGGCACCAACCATCTTTCAAATGGGAACACAACAGCGTGGCAACCCCGGCTATACCAACCCCGTCACCGACTCCAGACACGCTCCGCTCGGTGAGATAGACCAAAAAGATGATGCCATGCGCCCGCCCGGAAACGACGAAACGAAACGATACCCAAAACACAAAAGGCTACAACAACACCCCAAATCCCGAGTCCATCCATCCCCCGACCTATTTCCAGCTTGTAGACTTCCCGCGCATATCCATCCGATCCAATCCGATCAAATCCAAACAACCCGAACCCCAAACCCAAGCCAGACCCAGCGCAGGAAACGCCAGCCACCACTCCGCCACGGGCTTCATTCTCAGCAAGCAAGCAAGCAAGCAAGCAAGCACAATCAAATTCAGGCACCCATTAGTCAGTCCGACCCCCCCCCCTCTCCCCCTTCCCTCCCCCGTAATTTCCCTTCTCCACCCCCGCCAAAAAGCAAACTCTGGGGACCAAGCCAAGAAAACAATGAAACAGGGAAAAGCTGGATCCCTTGGTATCGTTCAAGCAAAACAACGCAGCATTGGACTATATAAGCACAAGAACAAAGACAAGGCCAAGAGATGGGTTGCAATAGCAGGGTACTGACGGGCCGAGCCAAGAGCGCAAACCAGAAGCGCGGCGTACGCAGCGGGAAAAAAAAAGCAAAAGCGAGAGAGGGAAAAAAATAAAAATAAAGATAAAATAAAGAAACGGCCCAAACGCGCAGCTAAATCGACAGTGCGACGCTGGGCGACGACTGCGGTGTACTGGCGCCCTCGCTCCCGGCCGGCCGGTGCAAGACCATCTCGAGGCCGTTGGGGTACGTTTGCGAGTGTTGGTCAGTCTCTGCGGCCGTTTCGGATACAGGCGCCACAATGGGGGGCGGGGGAGGAGCGGCAACGCGGCGCTGCGGGGGTGCGGGCGCCAGCGCAGGGCCGTCCTCTTCTGCCGGCGGCAGCGGCCCATACCGCGCCTCGTACCGCTGGAGCAGGGCAAGGCGCTCCGAAAGGGTGTCGAGGACCTGGGCCATGGGGGCGCGCAGGTCGCTGAGCTGGTGGATGGGGTCGCCGTTGAGGACGATGTGGCGGACGGCGAGCGTCGAGACGCATGTCTGGACGGACGGTGGTTAGTTCCCGGCCGCGGCTGATCTGGAAGCGGTGGTGTGGAATGGAAAAAAAAAAAAAAAAAAGACATACCTCGATGCGGCTGACCTGATGCTCCATAAAGTTGACCAGGAACTGCTCCGTCACCTCCCCGCCGCGCGTCCGCATGCGCTCCATGAGCTCCGTCTCGGGCGGCTGCAGACCACGGCCGGCCATATCCTCGAGCGTGCTGCACAGCATCTCGAGCCGCAGCGCCACCTTCCACAGGGCCCAGATGTCCTCGGGGTCAATGCACAGCTGGCTGTCGGAGCTCAGCACGGCCGGCCTGTCGCCGGCGACCGCCCGCTCGTGGAGGTTGTGCTGGTCGATCCGGCCCGCGAGCGCGTGCGGGTACAGCGAGTAGATGTACTCGGGATTCTCCAGGCCCTTGAGCTTCTTCTCGCCCATGTCCTTGACCTCGAAGCCCTGGCTGCTCAGGGAGCGGAGCTCGTTGCGGATGGCCTTGGCGAAGCCGTCGTCGTCGAACGAGTCCTCGGTCGGCGGCACCGATTCCTGGTAGGTCTCGAGACACCGCTGGATCTCCATGATAAAGTCGGACGACACGGTGATCTGCCCGCCATCCGCGCAGGCGGAGATACGGCTCGCCTTGTTCACCATTGGGCCGTAGTAGTCCATGCGGCGCGTCACCGGATCCGGCTCGGCCAGGGGCTCGCCCCAGTGGATGCCCATGCGCACCGACAAGCCCCTGAAAATCAGCTTGTTGTCCCGATCAAACGTCGGCTGGCAGTTGATCGAGTTGAGCATCTCCGAGGGCCAGTTGATCGTCAAGAGCTGTATCTGGACGGCGAAACACCACAGGAGCGCCGACGTGCTGGTGGGGAACGACACCATGAAGGCATCTCCTTCCGTCTTGACCTCGAATCCGCCGATGCGCCTCAGCTGACGGCGCATGACTTCATTGTGCAGCTTGATGGCCGACCGCATGGCCTCGGGGTATGTCTCCCAGAGCTGCGTCGAGTTCTTGATGTCGGTGAAGACGATCGCGATCATGCCCGTGGGGGCAGGCACCTCGGCCTCGAGGCGTTGCAAAGTCGAGTCGAGCGGGCCGTCCGCCTTGGCCTTCCTGCCCCGGCGCGTCGAGATGGGCATGCCGGTGTCGTCCTGGGGGAAGTTGAACCAGGACATGCTCTGCCCTCTGTGCATCCGCGAGCGTTCGCGTCGTCGCTTGAGGTCCGCGACGCTTAGCATCATCACCATGATCTTGTTGGTTGCGCCATAGGCCATGGCGAGATCCCGTATCTTCTGCGCCGCCCGCATCAGGTCGCCGCGCACGGAGCGGTACACATCGACGGCGAGCTCTGGGGTCAGGTATTCCCACACCTCCTTGGTCGCGATGAGGATGGCCTCGTCCTGTTCCCCGATCGTGTGGTGTTTGATGTGCGGCGCCGCCTGCACCGACGGCATCAGGTCGACGTAGCCAAACGCCCGAGAGACGTCGAGAAGGTCGTTTAGCCGTCCGTTGCGCGACACCCAACCGCCGGCATCCCGGATGCGCGAGCGCTCATGGGGATCCGCCGGGTCATGCTTCTTGGTCAACATCCTGTACTGGGTGTCGGTCTGGATGAGCATGGCTTGGACGTCGCCCACGTTGGCGACGTAGAGCTCCTGTTCCTGGATGTAGATGATGGTGGCAACGCTGCCCGAGTTGAGATCTTCCTTGCTAAGCACGACCGGCGCCTGCGATCCGCGGTGGGACATCAGCGACCTCTCTTCGGTATGCTGAAAGGCGGCCGTGACCAGGTCCTTGTTCAGCGACAAGAAGGCGCGCCGCAGCGCGTCCTCTGGAACCTCGCCCAGGCGCGTCTTCAGCTCCCGCAGTTCCTGGGCGAAGATGTGGCCAAAGTTCTCGTGGAGGTATTTGGCAATCTTGGACCCGCCGCTGCTGAGTGCCTGGCCGTCGAACAAGCCCAAGAGCGTTTCCGAGTCGGACGAATTGAAGCGCGGGACCACCAGATCAATGGTCGAGAGATGCTCATTCTTGCCCAGTGTGTCGGCCATGCCGTACGGCATGTACCCGGCCAGCGAGCTCGACGTCCTGACACGCCGGTCTTCGCTCTGGTCCGGGATGCTGGGCTGGGTCAGGGTCACGTCGATCAGGCCGAGGACCCGGAGGTTGAGGAGGCGGTTGAAATCCGTGTACTGCTCGCGGTTCTGCGACACCACGGTCGGGTAGCTTTGCTTGATTTCGAGCCGTCTGTTGCCGGACAGGTTGAGGTATCGCAGGTTGGGGTTGAGATTCCAGTTCCAATCGTACGGGACATTGGCAATGTTGTACTTGAGCGAGTTGCTGCCACAGTCCAGCACGGCCAGCCTCCTTGCCCTGGAGATGTCGGCGGGCAGGTTGATGAACTTGTTGTCGTTGATGTGCAGCGTCTGCAGGAGCGAGTAGTCTTCCAGGTCATCAGCCGGAAGGTTTGTGAGCTCGTTGCCCGAGAGGTACAGCTCTACGAGCTGCGGCCAGCCCTTGATCGAGCGCTGCGGCATGTCGGTCAGTTCGTTGTAGGAGAGGTTGAGGACGCGAAGCTCGGAAAGAAGGGTGATTTGTTCGAAAACGTCGTCGTCCAGCTGGTTGTCTGCAATGTACAGGTTCCGGAGAGACCCAGCAAAGGTGTTGGTCAACAGGGTCGAGAGGCCGGAGTCTTTCCTGGAGGTGCTGCTGGGCATCGGGGTAGTAGTGCTGCCCTGTGTGCTCCGTGAAACCACAGACGTCTTTCTGCCGCCCTTTCCATACAGCGAAACCATGGAGCCCGTCCTATCCGCACCTCCTGGGACTGGTGACGGGCCAACACTGAGGAGCGTGCTGGAAGCCTGGCTTGGGCGCCTGGACGCATCCCCGTTGAGCTCTTCGACGCTCGGCATCGGCGACAGGCCCCGCGCCGTCGAGGGCAGCTTGCCGCTGAGGGAGCTGTTCGTGCTGGCCGGTTCTCCAGGCGTCTGGGGCGCGCGGGACGCGGGCTTTGGGAAGTTGTCCAGAACGTTGGAGCTCGCATTGAGAGTCTCCAGTTTGTTTGCCCACCACAGTTCCATGGGGAGTTTCCGGATGTTGTTCCCTCGGACGTCCAGCACGCGCAATTCAGAGAGGCAGCCAATCTCGGGCGGCAGCTCGCCTACCGAGTTGTGCGCTATGCTGAAATGCTCGAGCCTCCTGAGGTTGCCGATCTGGTTGGGCAGTGATACAAAGTAGTTTCGGTCGAGGACCAGGCGCTCCAGGCTCATCATCTGGCTGAACGAATCATCGATACTCGCCAGCTGGGCGCTGGACAAGTTGAGGACCTTGAGCGTCGGAACCGGAGTTCTGAGGTCGAACTTGGTGATGGGATTCGAGTTGAGCTTCAGACTGCGTATCCTCTCGAATGTGCCAACGAACTGGGAGATGGAATTGTGGTCGGCAGTCAGGATCTCGAGCTTGGGAAGCTGCGCAATCACGTCGATGTTCCCTATTGTGTTGTACTTGATGTCCAGTTCCCGAAGATTGCGCAGACTCTTGAAGGACTCCGGGAATGCACCGGACAGCCGGTTGTTAGTGATGACAAACTTCTCGAGGTTCCTCAACTTCCCAATGGTGTGAGGTATGGCGCTGATGAGGTTGAAGCTGAGGTCGAGATCGACTACGCTCTCCAGCTCGCACAGAAAAGGAGGAAACTTCTCGAGGAAGTTCGAGGAGATATTCAGGGTCCGCAGCACCGAAAAGGCGCCGAAGTAGCCGGGGAGCTGACTGAGGCGGTTGTTGGCCAAGTTGAGCTTGAGGAGTCCGGTCAGCCCGCCGAGATCGGCATGCTCCAGCTGCTCCAGGCGGTTATTCGATACGTCCAGGTACGTGAGCTTGTTCGCCCGGCCCAGACTCGGGGGCAGTTTCCGAGCCTCGTTGTTGTTGTACTTGATGTCGCGCAGGTTCACGCAGGCCTGGATGAAATCCCGCGGCACATCGAGGGAAAGGTTCCTCGACAAGTTGAGGGATATGATCTCGGCGGCTTTGGAGTAGAGCGGGACCGGTATCGTGATCAAGTTGCGACCAGACATGTCGACGTGATTGGCCTTTTGCATGCGGCCGAAGCCCACGTCCTGCGTCACGGTGTGGAAGTCACTCTCTCTGGCCGAAAGAAACATGAAGCGGCACAGATAGCTGTTGTCCTCGCGCCCGATATCCTCGATCCTGTCGCGTTCTTCGTAGCCGACCTGCTGGAGCAGCCGCTTCTGCAACAGCAACGGGCGCTCGACGGGCGTGAGTACCCTGACGAGATCGTGTTTCTTCAGGACGATGTGGTAGTTCTCCACATCCTCGATTACATATGACTTCTTGACAATCTGCGAGACGAGATCCGACACTGTCGCGTCCAGCGCCATCTGGATGGTGGCAAAGGTGCCGTCGGCCCTGAAGACGCGGATGCAGTAGTTGGTCATTTTCTCCTCCGGCCTGGGCGGACTCCCGACGTCGTCGGCTTCCGGGACGTGGGTTGAGGCATCATCCCCGCGGCGGACCGCCCAGCTATCCGGAGCGTTCCATGCGCCACTCGGCTCAGCGGGCTGGATCGGCAGTTTGTCGGCCTCAATGTCGTTCAGAAAGTCCGCGTCCATCGGTGTCAGCGGCATGGGCCTGCTCAGTATCCCCTCCATATCATTGAGGTTCGTATCGAGATGGAACACGGTGCCGCCGCCATCCTGCCTGTCGGTGGGGCCAATGTTCTCGTCGATGTCATCGTGTTGTCTGACGGCACGGGGCTTCTTGGACGAGAAGAGGAATTTGTTGTTGAAGGTCGCGGCCCGCCCGTGGTTTGGGCGCAGCCCGTAGACATCCCGTAGGTCGGCCGTCGCTGGCCATTCGGCGCCCTGGGACAGCTGGGACCCCTGCGACCCCTGCGACCTCTGGGGCAATTGCGCTTCAACAAGAGAGACGTCCTGCCTGGGCGGCCGGGTCTGGAGAGATTGGGTGGACGTGGGTAGCTTCTTGAGATCGGACACGTCGTCCTCCTTCTCTCCCCTGCGCCTCCCGCGTGCCAGCCGGCCAAGGAACCGTCTCTTCTGAGGATGCCCCGGAGATGCTTGTCCGTCGGTGCCGGTGATTTTGGCACTGAAGTAGCTGCCAGTTGTGCTTGGTGCTGGGCTCTGGGCGCGCGACTTGGAGCCGTACATGATGGTCGAGCTGTTGCGGTCCTTGGGGGCGATGCTGGGAATGGAGTCCTCCCTGCTGATCGACGGCCGAAGCGACCTCGGGTCTTCGTTGCTCTTGTTGTGTCTGTGATGATGTCCGGCCATGTGCACGATCGAGTGGCCAGACCGGCCGGAAGACGATGTTTTGGGGGGGTTCATTGACGGATTGTCGCCCACGTAGCGCTCACGATCCGGGCCGCTAAGGAAGTCCCGGACGGGGGCCTCGCCGTATCGCGCGATGTCCTAGGTTGCAGCAGTCAGACCAAGAAAGCGGGTGGGTGGGGCCAGGGGAACGACCACTGGTAGGGTTTGAGGGGATGCAAGACATTGGTTGTCGACGGCGCTAGGGAGAGAAAAGGAGCATGGTGTTGCGGAGCCGAGGGCAGGTAGGTGTGGGGCAGTCTGAGTACATACATCGGCTTCCTGGTACAAAAACGGCACAACTTCCGGAGCCGGCACTGGAGTTCGGGGTCTTGAAGCCGGGGAGGCATCCCTGCCATGGTCAGTAGCGTTGGAGTAGTTGCGGTCCCTGTGGGACCCCTTGTAGCTGTATGAACGCGACCGGCTCTCCTTGCGGCTCTCCGTCCCCGAGCCGGGATGCGGGAGGCTGAACTCTGACGAGTGTCTCCCCGGAAACTCTTCTCCAAAGAAGCCTTGCAGCTTCCGCAGCCCTCCTCTTGGGCCGCTCGCTCTTGATCCCTGACTGCTTGCGGTTGTTGCGATACTGGCGACGGAGGGGCGCCTGTCGTCGGTGAAGTAGGCAGCGTCGGGGGATTCGGTGATGAGAGCAGGCGTTTGCGACGGGCGATGCGCCGCGGTGCGAATGCCGGGAGACATTGAACTCTCCAGCGAGAGGTTGTCGGTGGAGTCGTTGAAGAAGGTTGTAGGAACGGGGTTGGGGCTGGTAGCCGCCGGCGCGGCAGCCATCCACGGCGCGATTTGGCTGAGGGAGCCGGTCGAGGGGTTGGTCTGCTGGTTTCGCGGTGCCCGCCCCCCGGCGGGGTCTAAAATCGCGAGATCGCGACGGTAATCGAACAGGTCGCTCATCGTGTGCTCGCGCATCGACGGGTCAGATCTGACCGAGGATGGGGACAGCGCGCGGCGCGTGCCGTTGGCGGTCGGTGAGACCTGGCCTTCAGAGACTTTCGCGGTCCTGGGTGGGTTGGCGGCGCGGGGGCCGACATCCGTCAGTTCACGTTCAGAACGTGGCGAGCAGGGAGGAGATGGCAGCAAAGAGGAACGGGGAGCAATGGGAAGCAAGACCGCAGTCTCGGATGGGTGGAGTGACAATGGCGGCCGCAGCAACGGGTGGAGCATGGACGGCCACTCACTGTAGGGGATTGCCGCTATCGTCTATGTGGAGGCGCGACGGTCGTCCCGATCGGTGCGGGGCGAACCGAGACGCATTGCCGTTCGCGCCAGCGATGTTGGGGGGCGCCGGGGCGGTAGGAGTCCTGGGCAGTGGTTTTGCTGTGGTGTTGGATCGCGCGCTGTCGGTGCTGGAGCCCGTCATGGAGCTGAAGCGGGAGCTCTCGTCGGGCCGGGGCATTGTCACCAAGCAGCGACCCGCGCGGTACAAAGGAGGCGGTTTTGTGGGCGGGTTCCATTCCACGTCCTGAGGGCATCCGTTACTCAGGTCATTGCCGAGACGTGATGCTCGCGGTGCTGTTGTCTCCTGAGAAGCTTGGGGTTTACTGGCGGGTCACAATGATGCGTGCACCATGGATGGTTGGATCAGGCGAAAAGTGCGAGCCGCCCGCCCAGCACACAGCGGACGGGCTACTAATTACTAGTGGCTTGTTGCGGGCTTGTGGGCCGGCGGGTCTGGGCTGGATGGATCGGGGCTGGGATGCGGAGAGTGCTCAGATACCTACTGCGTGCTGCGGTGCGAATCGAATGGCAAGGGCAGGAAACTGGAGCTCGTGTCTGGATTTGGTATTCCGTCTTCTCGCCAACAGTGAGATCGGCGACAAGCTGCCGTCGACAATTATTTGGTCTGCCAGTATCTAATATGCGAAATTACAAATTATCAGCACTGCTCTTTAACGCCAAGCTGCTTCCTGACACCTGTCTCTCAGCCATCGGGCGACTTCCCCAGGTCGAGTTTGAGTGCTCCGTTGCAACATGCCGGTGGGAAGCACCGCCCCCAAACGAAGGCAAACCAGCCACTGGACTGTACCTCCTTATTTAGCCTTGGTTCACTCGCACAACTGGAAATAGTTCACATGTTACACATGTACAACTGCTGGAAATCCGCTCTTGCGGAAGAATCGAGATCAGCTGCGTAGAACTGTGTCTCCGTGTGAACCGTGCGCTCTGCCAAGATGCCTCTAGCACTCGCGTATCGACCCCAAAGAAGCACCCCGGACACTCTGAATCCACCCAACCCAGGATCTCTTGACCAAATCCTCCCGCAGCGCTGCCCCGACGACCCCAGAGCTGTCCGCATCGTCAGCCCAACTCGAGGTACCACCTCGCAGAAAATCGCCCCCAACGCAAATATTCTGGCGCACTTTTCCATGACGCACAGCCTTATTGGTCTATATCTCTATATATGATTCGTTTCGGTCGCCGTTTTGAGCAGGGCTGGCGAATGTTGCGAGTGTCGCGATGCGCCCCTTGCTTGAGATGACATCTCTTTGTGTTGGCGGCAAACCGCCCACTCCGCCGCCTGGTTCGCTACGGAGTATCAGTGGCTGGACCGTATTCTACGGATAAGGTCCGCCGTGATCGTAGGCACCGTGCCCGTCATTCTAGGTAGGTACATACCAACCATCAACTGGCAGAACCAGGCTATCATCGGCTCTGTCTACTTCCGCGATTCGCCCAGTTTGTCCCGCGCCCAGGATAGTTATGCCGCATCCTGAGCAAATGAGGGGAAGTGGTTGAAAGGACAGCTAGAGGCCGGACCCTTGCCATGCAATCTTGTAATCTGTATGATCTGTGGTATCAGATTTGGCTACCCCTGAAACGCCCAAGAGCTGGGAACCCCGTGCCATCCACCCAGCTGCCTGTAAACAACTCTCTTAACGCTGTCTTCCCACAACGAACTCGGTTACATATTGTGATGTGTATCAGCAAAACCAAACAGCACCCAGCAACATAGTTAAGAACATGGACTCTGTCGTGCGTGCGTGCAACAAGCGGAGAAGGCCCAGCACCAGCACCAGCCCCACCGGCCTCTATAACCCCATGCCCCTTCCAGCCCCTAGCTATCACTCCCACTCATAGTCTCACTCCCACTCCCACTCCCACCCCCACTCCCACTCCCACTCCCCGCCTCATCCTCATCATCCAGCACAACATCGGCAATCTCGTCATTCACCATCTCCCCCACCCAGCTACTCTCGGTGAGCACCCGGCGCGCCTCCTCCTCCCCCACCCCCATGTCCTCCACAATCAGCCGCACCGCCAGCTCCGGCACCAGCACGCTCTGCAGATACGCCGTGTGGCCCCGCGCCGACACGAGCCGGTCCTGCAGCGCCCGCCGGCGCAGCAGCGCCGAGAACTCGCCAATCAGGTTCTCCGACATGGCGCGCAGCCCGCGGATGCCGTAGTACCCCGGCGTGAGGTTCGCGTCGGACCGGAAGAGCGTGCGGTTCTGGCCCGCGCGCACCGCGTCGCGGAACGCGTCGCCGTAGTGCGACCGCGCGTCGCCCTCGAGGATGGCCGTCAGGAAGCCGTAGTGCTCGGCGATGCGCCCGTCGAGGCCGCGCCAGTCGATGTCGGGGTAGCCCCTGTCGAGCCAGGCCTGCTGGGCCGACGTCTTCTTGTGCTGCTGGCAGAAGCGCCGCATCTGCGCGACCGTCATGCGCGCGTGTTTGGCCTTGAAGTCGGCGAGGAGGTCGCCGTCGACTTCCGTTTTGCAGAGCGGGCAGACGGGGGTCGCGATGAGGGGGCTTGAGTCGGTTAGCGGGGAGGTTGACCGTCGTGGTACGGCCGCCGGGGGGGACGGGTTGGCGGTCGGGGAGAGGGCGAAGTCGAGGCCTTCTTGTTCCCCCACGATGAAGGAGTCTGGGAGTTCGTCGGGCATCTTGAAGACTGGCCGCTGGGACTCTTCCGAGACCACCAGGCTCTCTTCTTTTGGCATCTTCAGCGTCTTCCTCCGCACGGGGGACACATTCGCTCGAGGACCGCGACCACTGTCCGGAACGGCGTTGAATATGCGGGTTGGGGCCACGGCATCTTCCCCTGGTCTCGAAGGGGAAGAGGGCATCTTGAATTTCTTCCTCTTTAGGCTCGCCGCTTCGGGCATCGAATCCCGCGGCGGCGGTATGAAGTTGCTTGCCGGCGACGTATCTCGCCGAACATTTCCACGGCCGAAAGTCTTAGTCTTGGATCCGTAACGCACTGTAGCCTTCTTTACTGGACGAGAGAATATATTGTCGACAAACTGGCTTCCTAATTCTCCATCCCCCGGCCTGCTCCTCTTCAATTTTTTTGTGAAGGGGGGAGTTGGTGTGCTGCCGGGGTCTGTCACTTCCGGATGTCGGCCTGTCTCCTTTGCTGGGTTTGGATTCGAAGCGGGCTCTTTTGTAGAGACCGTGCGTGTTGATGTCCTGGTTCGCTCTTCGCGCGACGCCGCAGCCGTAGGGGTTTTACGACCAAGGCCATCGCGATCTCGGTTGGGGTTTGACCATTTCTGGCCAGCCTTCTGGCCAGCCTTGAGAAACCGGCTGGGTTGAATATCACCTCTCCTTGACGGCCCCTCGGTGTCGTCATCGGAACTGCTCAATGGAGGAGCATCAACCTCAACGTCTCTCATACTTTCGCAGGCCGTCGGTTTGCCGATTACAGACAAGAGTCGGGGGACCGATTGCTCTTTACTGAGGCCGACAAAACGGTTGGTAGACATGCGGGCAGCCGGCAGGTGTATTGCGTCTCCGGACGAGGCTGCTGCGATCCTCAATGATAAGCGACTTCCAAGTCATAAGCTTCCGGGCTGGCAATGAAAAGCTGACGAACGGCCCTCTCTGTGCGCTTATGTGAGACACGGTTGGTTGGGGCCGCTAAGTTTCAACCAAGCGTAAGAGTGACAATGATAGTCAGAATCAAAGCGGGAAAAGAGGAAAGAAACCCTGTCAGAACCTGGTTCCAATCTGGATGTCGGTCTAGCTCACACGAGTTGATGTGCCTAGGGTGTTGAGAACTCTTGATGCGCCGATTGTAAGATTAAGATGCAGGCCTAGATAGCAAACCGAACGCTCTCTTTGAGCAGAAATTGTTTCAGAGGCGATCCTCAAAATTGAGAACGGAAGTCGCGACAAGGCCTCATTGATTGAACGTGGGAGCATCCCGGGTGGGTCCCTGCCCCTGTCCCAGCCCCTGCCCCCCACTTGCTCCTCTGAAGCTGCCGGGGACTTTAGCAGTTTGGCTGCGGGTACTGGCTTGGTAGACGGTCAGCAACGTCCTCCAAAGTGCGATCTCGCTTCCTCTGCAAACGAAGTCCTTTCTCTCTTCCTCAGACACGAACCGTGCTACAACAAAACAATGGCTTCGAATAGAAAATACGACGCGCTACCGGATCTAGTACGTCGGCGTACCAAACCCCAATGCAAAAGTAGTGCTCACCAAGCTTCTCTTTCGCCTAGGACTCGGCGCCGGACATTTACGAAACCCCGGAGCTCACCGACGACCATTCGACAGTGCCAGTAGGGTTCCCTCGTACCTAAAAAAGAATAGAAGAAAAAAAGCATACTGACCCTATGTGGTAGCCAACGACTGACAACGGATACGACGACGATGAAGACGACAGTGCTGGGATCTCGCGGGCGCGTCTACGGGTAGACGAGGCCCGGTCGAGATTTATGCCGGCCGTGGTAGATGCAAGCGACGTGGACTTCTCGGAACGGCTTAGCAGCAAACGAAAGTCGTACAAGGCCTCGAGCCGTCGCCGGTTTCTGGATGACGGGACCGAGGAGCTGGGCGACCTGAGCGACGAGGACGACGCGGGGGACTTGGCACGGAAGATTGCGCGGCTCAAGCGGGAAATAGAAGAAGCCAAGGCGGAGTATGGAAAACAGAAGGCGACTGCAGACCAAACAAAAGATGAGCCGACTGTCGGGGACGAGGAAATCGAGACTCTCAGCAAGGCGCTGGTTGAGATGTCGAAACTCGAGCCCCACGCCCCGCGCAATATTCATACAATCAGCCCCCAGGGCCCGCACCTTGGGGAAGACACCCCCGGTGAGTCCAGGGACAGCGCCAGCTACACGATAACGTACGCGCCAAACTACGAGCAGACGCATGCTCTGGCCAAAGCGGCCGATTTTGACAGCCGTCTCGTCGTTTTAGAGAAGGCACTCGGCGTTGGTTCGGCAACCGTGCCCGAATTCGACCTTAACGGCTTACCACGCGCAGTCATCCCGCTCCTAGACAACCTGCACAGGCAGATCTCGACCTTGTCCGATGCCTCGGTTCCGTCGCTGGACAGCATCAGCCGGAGGGTACGCACGCTGGCCCAGGAGGCGGACAGCCTAGAAAAGTCGCGGCGAAACGCCAAGGCAGCTCACGAGGCGCTTGCCGCGGCAGGCGCAGCACCGCCGCCGTCAGATGCTGCCCTCGGGGACTCGGAGCAGGAGGCCAAGATCAATGCTCTCTACGGAACGCTACCAACCATTGAGAGCCTGGCCCCTCTCCTGCCGCCACTGCTCGATCGTCTCCGGTCGCTGCGGATGATCCACGCCGACGCCGCGACGGCGGCTGAGACACTGTCGCGCATCGAGAAGAAGCAGGGAGAGATGGCTGGCGAGATCCGGCAGTGGAGAGAGGGGCTCGAGAAAGTGGAGGGTGCGGTTCGGGACGGGGGTGCGGCCATGGCCAAGAACGTGGATGTAATGTCTGGGTGGGTGAAGGATCTGGAGGAGAAGATGTCCAAGTTGTCTTGAGCGAGCAGTTTGCCAGTGATACCCCAATCAAAATCTGACCTATTCAATTCGATGCCTTCGAGTGGTCTACATTTAAAGACGAAGCTTCACCTGCCCAGCGCGGCCGTCGGCCTCCGTGGGTGGGTCCCCTCTTGTTCACAGCCAATCAGATCGTTTGTGAACTTCGCTGCGCGAGCATAAATTCTCCGAAAGCTTGGGCAAAGCTTTTCAACTTTTCTTCTTCCACACCGAATCTCGAGGCTGCAAGCTACCTATCTTGCGTGTCTACGATGACCACCCACTGACATTCGCCGACCTGAATGCCGGACAGCTCGTCCTGCGCATTCGTAGTAAGCAATGCACGTGATGGCAAGCTCGTTCTAAGCTCAAGCTTGGAAATCTCGAAATCTCCACGGAGAGGGGTTTCCCCTCCCAACAACACCCCGCGGCACAGATACTGTAAGTTGAACATCTCTCTCCTTCACCCATCTCGGTATGATGAATTTACTCGCATGTAAGATTTCACTGAAAACAAATTTGATGTTCTCATAATCACCAAGATCTCTGAAACCAACTCGATTCGTTCTGTTTTGTTGCACAATTGCATTGCAACTGCGAAGCTAACGATCCCAAGTCTAGAACCATGACTCCAAAACCCCCCAAGGGCCACTGCAACATCCTGTACTTTGCCAGCGCCGGCTCGTACACGTCCAAGAATGTCGAGGCCCTGCCTGCGCCGCTGCCGCTGAGCAAGCTCTTTGGTCTGCTCGAGGAGCGGTACCATGGCATCCGGGCGGGCGTGCTCGACCACAGCCTGGTCACGATCAACTTGACGTACGTGGACGTGCCGGGCGCTGGGGAGGAGGGGGCCGAGGAGATCGTCATACAGGAAGGCGACGAGGTCGCCATCATCCCGCCCGTCAGCTCGGGCTGACACCCGTAGCAAGCTAGCAATACTGTGCAATACAGCGTGTCCATGCAATCCATCTCTCTATCTCATGCCAATGTCGATGCCGATGCTGGTATTGTCGAGATCAATTTACTTACATAGCACCGTGACGCTGGGTGTCAGATGGATTGAGACGACAGTGACGAAGCAGTGTTTTGCGCGCCGTCTATCAAATGTGACTCGAGACTTGCAGCGCCAGTCAAAAAACTTGTGATCCCCCAAGATGATAACATGGAAGTGATGACGCGATGCCAGGCCCTCGACCTCCTCGGGACGTTATTATTCAACCCCAACCCCTCACGCCCTCACAATACTCCGCGCCCTCCGTCTCTCCTCCTCACTCAGCACCCACTCCATGCCGGCCTCCGTGCCGGCCTCCTCGCCGGCCAGCTCCTCCCACTCCTCGTCCTCCATATTCGCGACCATCAGGATCTGCGCCGTCCTCCCAAACACCTCCCTGACCGCATAGTTGCCGCGGCTGATGGCCGCAACGATGCCGCCAAAGTCGCGCTCCATCCGGATCGCCCCGTACGGGCTCGTGCGGCCCCCCGCATAGCTCCACACGCGCTTCTCCAGCACGCGCGCCAGGTAGTCGGCGGCCAGGTCGAGCAGCGTGGCGTGGGTGCGGGGCGTCAGCAGGCGGGCGACGGGCCGCATGAGGGCGTCCCAGCCGTGCGCGAAGACGCGGGCGACGTGCTCGAGCACGTCGTCCTCGGACTGGCCGCGCTGCGCGGCCAGCTCGGCCAGCTCGGCCAGCTCGTCCTCGTCCGCCAGCGTGTAGTCGGCGTCGCGGAAGGTGTCGGTCAGGATGGGCCGCAGCCGCGGCTTGATGACCTGGCTGAAGAGGACCTTGATGCCCTCGGCGAGGAGCTCGTTGGTCTTGGCCGAGACGGAGGCGTTGAGGTTGCTGAGGCGGGCGGCGACTTCGGCCGCTTCGTTCTTGAAGGGGAAGGCGTCCTTGAGGGTTTTGCCGTCGCTGGTGCCGTTTGCGTGCTGGCCGGGGGGGTGGAGGAAGTTGGAGACGATGCGGCCGAGGTATTCGTTGGACATGTCGAGGCTGTTGATCAGCACGATGAAGGAGATGACGATGTGTTCGGACGGCAGGTTGCCCTGGACGGTGGCCTTGGGGTATGATTCGTCGCGCATCTTGCGCTGGATCATGCCGACAAAGTCGGACCCGAGGAGGCTTGCGATGGTGGGGATGACGGAGTGGATAACGCCTCCCTGGGACGTGTCGATCGATCGTCGGATGACGGTGTTGACGATGTACATCACAACGTCGACCGCCGAGGTAATGAACGGAGAGTTGCTCTCTATTGATCGGCTCATGTTCAGCGTGAGTCCTGCCGGTGGCTCGTCCAGCTGGAATGCCTTCTCGACGGATCGTCGGAAGAAAAAGGTGGTCAGCGCGTTGTACGGTCCTACGAGCTTCCCCGAAACCTTCCGGCTCAGGTTGGACTTGACGAGAACGTCGGGCATGGTGAGCGGCGCGTCGTCGGGAGAGTCGGGCTCCTGGGAATAGTCAGTGTCTGAGATGGATAGGGGGATCGGATTCCCAGCGTACCCTGCATTTCCCAGCAAGGAACCGCGAGTAGACAGACCACTTCTCGAGCATGGCGGCGATCTCGTACAGCAGCCCGTCCACCTCTTGCATATTCACGCCCTCGTCCTCGCTGCTGCGAGGGCCGTTGGTGCCGGCCCCCACCGCGGGCGAGTTTCCGCGCGGTGTCCCGCCGAAGCCGCGATCCCGCGGCAAGAAGCTCTGCACCAGAAACGAAAAGGGGTAGCTCCGGACATCGGTCAGTCGCCGGTCCACCGTCCGCTCGTCGCTCCACGAGTCGAGGATGATGCCGCCCTGCACATCCGCCTCCATCTGCAGCCTCTCGATCACCTTCACCATCTTGCCGGTCCCATAGTGCCGCTCCACCAGGCCGCCATGCGCCTCCACGATCCGCGCAATATGATCGAACAGCTTGGTCAGCGCATTCGCAAAGAACATGCCGTCCTTCCTCCCCTGCGCGCCGCCCGCCGCCGCGCCCTCCTTCAACATCTGCCGCGCCTGCCCGGCCACGCCCTGGCACACATACTGCCCATACACATCCAGCCCCTCGTCGCCGCGTCCGATCAGCGGAAACAGCTTAAAAAACCTCGTCACCCTCCCGGCATCCCCCTCCGCCGCCGCCTTGCGGAACTCGCGCAGGAACAAGCCACACAAGCTCTCGCGCGCCGCCTCCAGCGTCACCCACGGCGCGTCCGGCACCTCGACACTCGGAACCACGGCGGCCGCAAACCCGCCGCGCACAATCGCGTCCGGCACGCGCGCGGCGCGCGCAATGTAGCCCGCGGCGGCCTCCCAGTCCTGCGGCGCGCCCATGCTGCCGGCGACGCCGGCGACGCAGGCGCGCAGCTCGGCGACCTGCTCGACGACGCGCAGCGTGTCGCCGACGCGGCCCTGCTCCAGGTCCAGCGCCCGCACCCGCCCCGACAGCCCCGCCGCCGTGTCCGCCGCCCCCGACAGCATCGTGTGCCCGACGGCCCGCGCCGCCACGACCTGCGCGCCGAGCTGGGCGCGCAGGTTGTCGAGGCGCGCTAGGGCGCGCGACGGGTCGTGCTGCGTGGTGAGGAGCGTGGTTAGGCGGGTTGTGAGGGCGGTTTCGCGGGCGTGCAGGGCGGTGAGGGCGGCGCGGATCTCGGCTGGGGTCGTTGCGGTGCGCAGGGCGGTCGCGGGGTCGGCGGCGGCATCGTTCGTTTGCTTTTGCGGGGCGTTGGGGCTCATGGCGAGGGCGGGCGCGGGCGCGGGTGTCGTGGTTGCCGGCGTCATGGGGGGATTGGGTCGGTTGTTAACACGGGCGGGCATTCTGGTCGCTGCAAAGGTGGTGGCGGCGCCATTGGGGGGGGCGGACATTGGTGTTGGCGTCGCGGGAATGGCGGCGCATTGTTGCTCGCCGGAGCCGAAATGGTGGTAGGGCCGTCGATGCCCCGCTGGTGTTGCCTGTTGCTGCGTTGATGTTGACACTGCCAGCAAGGGACACGTTCCCCGGTACTGCCCGAAGGAGCTAGCCCGAGATGTCGCTCGTTATCAATTTATCTAATCTACAGTCAGTGCCCAAAAAAAACGCCCAACCCCGCCCTTGGCATCTAAGCCAAAACTTCAACCCAACAACCTACCTCTACAGAAATGGCCATCATTTCGGCCTCGCCTGTCAAAAAGGCCCAAAACAAGCACTCTACCCGTTGGCTGATGTGGGGTAATTTCACTCTCCAACCCTCCTGCAGAGGGTTGGTCCCAAAATCGCCGGACAGGACAAAATAGCCGGACAGGTCCACCTCTTTTTTACCGTCTATAGTTGCTAGTAAAACATATACATCCAAAGACAACGCGTCGCCTAACCACCTATTCTTTACCGAATTTGCCCGTGTTTATATTAAAATGGTCCTTACAACCGACCTAGTCGAGCTAGGTAGCGTTCGCGCGGCAAAATGGCTATTGCGTGCCCAAACGCGCTTCCTTCTTAGCCATTGGATCTTGCGATACATCGTTAAAGAACCTAGCCTTCGCGACGCTACAAAGCGCTTTAAGACCGGAAAATCGTAGATTGGCGTTTATTTGAGGTTATTGAAAGAGACTGGCCTTCTATCGACTTCGAACAGGTACGTTAGCCGCCCTAGATCGCTACGTAACGACGAAGACAGCGCACTCGAGGTATATGCGCATTAGCTCATTAACTCTGGCTCCCTTTACGCTAGAGATCTTCTCGAAGACGGTGCTAATCGACTGCGGGCGCGCCGCGACCCTCCTTTACCTCCTATTAGCAATAAATAGTGGAAGCGCTAGAAGGTCGACTATCTATAGTTTGAACTAACCTACTTTAAGCCTATAAAGGTAGTGTGCCTCTTGGCCGAATAGTAGATACAATACCTTAACAAGTTCTACGATAAACTAGAGTTAGCTATCTAATAGTTCCGGATTACTAGTTCTAGCTGCTAGAACGTAGATAAGATAGGTTGCCTGCTAGCGATGTTAAGTAGTAAGTTCTAGGTCTTAGCTATTAAAACGAACAAGAAGAAGTAGGTAAGTTACCTAACCCTGTTACGTTACGTTAGCTAATATATATTAGCTAGAGATTCCGGACCTTTATAATAGGGAGTTGATAACCCTGATCGGCGTAGGCAGTGCTATTGGCGATGCTATACCCGTATATAATATCTTTAAGCATTAGCTAACTAAGGACTAGGATATCGAGGGTCTGGATAAGGATATGCGCTTTGTAGTCTCTAAGACCGCCTTTAATAACGCCAAGATTATATACGATTAGATATGCCACTTTAATAAGCATTCCTTCAAAGCGTACGCCGACTTCTAGCGCCTTGAAGTAAGTCTAGAGGAGTAGTTTAGCTACGATAAGCACTATCAAAGTCAGGGGGTCTCCTTTATTAACCCTAACGAGGTACACCTAGATGATACCTAGAGGAAGAGGGTCCCTAAGGAACAGCGTGTCTATTGTATATTAGTAATGGACAGCTTCTCTAGGTATTATAACATCGAGCTATATAAGTACTATATCTAGTTCGATATTATCTTAGTCTTCTTGCCCCTTTACTCCTTACACTTTACGTAGCCTATAGACGTAGGTGTATTTCGCTATCTAAAGGATACTTACTAGAAGCGACTACGGCGATACGTACGTTAGGGTAGTCTGACCTTTATACGTGGCGAGTTTGTTCAGGGGTTTCAGGGGATCTAGGCGGCTAGCTTTAAGAGGGTTAACATTATAACCGGCTTCGAAAAGACTAGTATCTTCCTACTAAACCGCACATGGGTTATTAGTATAGTGGAAGAAAAGGAGGACAAGATTAGCACTATTAAACACCCTTCTATATTACCGGACGAAGAGCGATAGCAACGCGTAAAGAAGGTAGTCGAGAGGATCGAGTCGAAATATACTAACCTATTTAGCTCGCCTATACGATAGGGGTTTCGCAATATCGCCCTTACTGTCAACGAAGGTCAACTTGCCCAAGTACATCTTAACGAATTCGCTATCGATAGGAAGGCTCGTTTAGCTAGCCTTAACGCTAAGAAGACTCGAGGTCGTACCGTCAAACCGTCTAGCGATGTA
>MU853403.1:1491543-1503985 GCA_033297235.1 Trichocladium antarcticum
AGAGGGTTGGTCCCAAAATCGCCGGACAGGACAAAATAGCCGGACAGGTCCACCTCTTTTTTACCGTCTATAGTTGCTAGTAAAACATATACATCCAAAGACAACGCGTCGCCTAACCACCTATTCTTTACCGAATTTGCCCGTGTTTATATTAAAATGGTCCTTACAACCGACCTAGTCGAGCTAGGTAGCGTTCGCGCGGCAAAATGGCTATTGCGTGCCCAAACGCGCTTCCTTCTTAGCCATTGGATCTTGCGATACATCGTTAAAGAACCTAGCCTTCGCGACGCTACAAAGCGCTTTAAGACCGGAAAATCGTAGATTGGCGTTTATTTGAGGTTATTGAAAGAGACTGGCCTTCTATCGACTTCGAACAGGTACGTTAGCCGCCCTAGATCGCTACGTAACGACGAAGACAGCGCACTCGAGGTATATGCGCATTAGCTCATTAACTCTGGCTCCCTTTACGCTAGAGATCTTCTCGAAGACGGTGCTAATCGACTGCGGGCGCGCCGCGACCCTCCTTTACCTCCTATTAGCAATAAATAGTGGAAGCGCTAGAAGGTCGACTATCTATAGTTTGAACTAACCTACTTTAAGCCTATAAAGGTAGTGTGCCTCTTGGCCGAATAGTAGATACAATACCTTAACAAGTTCTACGATAAACTAGAGTTAGCTATCTAATAGTTCCGGATTACTAGTTCTAGCTGCTAGAACGTAGATAAGATAGGTTGCCTGCTAGCGATGTTAAGTAGTAAGTTCTAGGTCTTAGCTATTAAAACGAACAAGAAGAAGTAGGTAAGTTACCTAACCCTGTTACGTTACGTTAGCTAATATATATTAGCTAGAGATTCCGGACCTTTATAATAGGGAGTTGATAACCCTGATCGGCGTAGGCAGTGCTATTGGCGATGCTATACCCGTATATAATATCTTTAAGCATTAGCTAACTAAGGACTAGGATATCGAGGGTCTGGATAAGGATATGCGCTTTGTAGTCTCTAAGACCGCCTTTAATAACGCCAAGATTATATACGATTAGATATGCCACTTTAATAAGCATTCCTTCAAAGCGTACGCCGACTTCTAGCGCCTTGAAGTAAGTCTAGAGGAGTAGTTTAGCTACGATAAGCACTATCAAAGTCAGGGGGTCTCCTTTATTAACCCTAACGAGGTACACCTAGATGATACCTAGAGGAAGAGGGTCCCTAAGGAACAGCGTGTCTATTGTATATTAGTAATGGACAGCTTCTCTAGGTATTATAACATCGAGCTATATAAGTACTATATCTAGTTCGATATTATCTTAGTCTTCTTGCCCCTTTACTCCTTACACTTTACGTAGCCTATAGACGTAGGTGTATTTCGCTATCTAAAGGATACTTACTAGAAGCGACTACGGCGATACGTACGTTAGGGTAGTCTGACCTTTATACGTGGCGAGTTTGTTCAGGGGTTTCAGGGGATCTAGGCGGCTAGCTTTAAGAGGGTTAACATTATAACCGGCTTCGAAAAGACTAGTATCTTCCTACTAAACCGCACATGGGTTATTAGTATAGTGGAAGAAAAGGAGGACAAGATTAGCACTATTAAACACCCTTCTATATTACCGGACGAAGAGCGATAGCAACGCGTAAAGAAGGTAGTCGAGAGGATCGAGTCGAAATATACTAACCTATTTAGCTCGCCTATACGATAGGGGTTTCGCAATATCGCCCTTACTGTCAACGAAGGTCAACTTGCCCAAGTACATCTTAACGAATTCGCTATCGATAGGAAGGCTCGTTTAGCTAGCCTTAACGCTAAGAAGACTCGAGGTCGTACCGTCAAACCGTCTAGCGATGTAATGACAAGCGTTAGCGTCCAGAAGATTCGATATACGCAAGACCTTAGAGACTAAGCATATACTGCCGCCCTGCGTAGGCAGAGCCAGAAGGCTATATACGATATCGCCTAGAGTTTCGAACAGAAGTACAAGGCTGAGTAGGAGGTGTGGAGGCGACTTCTAGAAAACAAGGCTATATCTGCTATTACTAGTAGAAAGGTTATAAAAGGCTTTAAGGAGTTCCTTGTTAAGATAGGGCAAGACGACTATATCCTACTTGACGAGCGAGACCCTCTTTAGGTACCTCCGAACGGTTAACCTATTGCCTTCCTTGATCTTAGCGATAGTAGAGTCCGAGATATCCCCCGGTCGATAAAGATGCTATTATAGGAACTTACACTACCGCCCCCTAAGGTCCCTAGTATATAACTAGGCAACGGGTTAGTTATACCTCTTGACGATAGCGATAGTAACTGCGAATCCAGCTCAAAGGATGACTTTGATAACGAATCTCCTTCGTTGTCAAAGTATTAGAAGATTATATATAGCATCCAGAAGTAGAAACGCAAAACCGGCCGCGAGAGGGTTAGATTGGAGGATGCTAGCGATGGCGATGGCAACGGCAACCATGGCAACGATGCCAGAGATAGCAACGGCAATGATAACAACCTTGATAGCGATGGCAATAGCAGCGATGGTAGTAGTAGCGATAGTAGCGATGCTAGCTACGCAGGGCGCGTAGAGTAATTGCAACTTAATTTTATCGCGTTTTCAAGCTTTCTAGACCAATATCATTAACCTAGCTAACTTTTAGCAATTGACTATTTAAACTAGTCGAGTGGTGGGCGTTATATACATCAGCCGTGGACACGTTGGCTATGTAAAATGTATGGTGGAGTGTCCGGCTATTTTGTCCTGTCCGGCGATTTTGGGACCAACCCTCTGCAGGAGGGTTGGAGAGTGAAATTACCCCACATCAGCCAACGGGTACGCCCAGAAAACGCAACAGAATCTTTGCCAGATACAAATCGGGGGTCCTAGCTTCCGAGGTTGCTAAAAAGGAGGGTGTTTCTAAGGCCTATGTTCGTAGCGTTGTTAAACGTTTTCCCTACCAGGACTATAGCGTCTCGAAACCGGGTCGTAGGCGGCTAACTAAGCTCGATGATCGCGATAAACGACGAATATTACGTAAGGTAGCCAAAAACCCCTTCATTGCAATCGAGAGTTTATAGCTTATTACCTGCTCTTACGTTAGCTAGATAACTCTATTACGATACCTTAGATCCTAGGGGATCTCCTATACTATCGCTACAACCTAACCATTTCTCTCTAAAAGCTACGCTAAAGGACGGTTCAACTTCGCTAAACTATACCTTAATAAGCCGGTTTCATTTTAGAGGCGTGTTCTTTTTACTAACGAGTCGACAATTGAACGTAGAAGTAGTAGAAGATAGCTTTAGGTATTCCGTCTAAAAGGTAGCGTTTTAACCCCTACTACCCTAACTTTAAAGCTCTCTTATTACTTAAAAAACTAACTAATTTTAATAACTCTAGGGTCTCTAGCGATTAATCTAGCTTACGTTTAAGCCTAGTATAAAAAGAGCCGCTATTCCTAGATATTCTAGGCTATAATCCGCTATAACGTAACGAGCGAGCTTATACCTTGCTATAGCGACCTAGATTCGAAGCGACAGGGCGTTATAGCTAGAGTTTACAAGGAAATCTTAGAAAAAGAGCTCCTAAAGCTTATAGACCCTAATACTATCTTTATATAAGATAACGCGCCTATTTATATATTACGGTTATTAAAGGATTACCTTAAAGAGATAAGGTTTATAGTATTAGAATAGCCGCTATACTCCCCTAACCTTAACCCTATCGAAAATCTATAGGGAATCCTTAAACGGAAGATAGTTAACTAGTATCTAGAGCTCGGGGGACTTCTAAAGTTAGAAAAAAGCCTTAAAAAGCTCTGTAACGTAGCAACGGTAGTATAGCTAGAACTTAGTCAGCAGATAGTTAATAACTTAGTAGATTCGATGCCCAGGCGTGTAAGGGCGGTTTACAATGCCAGGGGCTAGTATACCAAATATTGATCTAGATCATTATATTCGTTTTTCTTTAACCTCTTGAACTATCTACTTTATACCAGGTTTAGCTGGCATTTGCGTTAGTGATGGATGGTTGTTCAAGAATGTTAATGGTGTTATTCGATGCCAAATCCGGCCATGTAGGGCCATTGGGCGTTTTTTTTGGGCACTGACTGTACGAACCACGCGGCCTGGGCAGTGAGGCAGTCTCACTCTCAGGCAGGCGCCAGAGTCCAGACTCCAGAGCAGGCACGAATTTGCACCGCGAGGAAAGCTGGATCGTTATCGAGAAACTCTATTCAAAACCCAGCAGCAACTGGCGCAAACTCGGCAAGTCTACGCCTATTTAATTATGCCAAACGCGCCGAAATCATCCTCTATCTCCGGGTAATCAAATCAACCATGTCCCGTGGCCGGCGGTCCCAAAAGCGGCACTCTTGGAAGGTGCAGGGCCTTCAGTTCCTCGTCTTTGACCTGCCCGGCCGTGTCCACAACACCTGGACAGAGCGTGTTGTGGCGCGCAAGCGGGTGACCAGCCTGTATCCGATGGCCTTGCAGCGCGCGTGCGATGTGATAGAGGGGGACGCCGTCGATGATTTGGCCATACGTCTCTACGGCAAGGTCCGTGTCGAGGAGTCTGCGGACCGCGCCGGTAAGCGCATCACGGTGTTGCGAGTCCAGCTCGTCGACGCCGCTCAGCGATGTCGGGAATCCACACATCGTCGCGCCGTTGAAAATGACAACATATACAGAGTTTGTGTAGTTCCCAACCCCCCCTATGTTCTGGTACGGTTGAAGTAGGGTAGTACAGGCAGCTTGTTGGTTCCTGGTCAGCACTCTTACACGGATACCACCAGCATGAAAGCCTAAACACAACCAACCCCATCCCATGCCAAACCCCTCTAGTATCATGCACATCCTACAGCCATAACCAATACTCATATCATAGCCACCTACCCGGCCCGCCAACCCCCGTCACACCGCCTGGCTATACCCCCCGCCCATCCTCCTCCGGCGCCCATACCGCCACCACTTCCGCCCCTCATCCACCCAAAACACACTGCTGCACAGCACCACCAGCCCAGCCAAGTCCCGCCACCCGAGCGCCTCCGTCTGGAACACCTCCTGCAGCCACGGGAAGTAGACCACCAGCAGCTGGCCCATGACGCTCATGGCCACCGCCCAGTTGAACAGCACATTCGAGAAGACGCCGACCTCGCCGCGCAGCACGCTCTTGCTCTCGCTGCGGCACGTCAGGGCATTGAACATGTCGAACAGGACGAAGCACGTAAACGTCATGGTCGTGTCGCGGCGCGTGACCAGCCCGTCGTCGAGCATCTCGTGCGTGTACACGAGCATGGTGCCCGCCATGATGACGGCGGCCTGCGTCAGCACGCGCGAGACGAGCGCCGGCGTGAGCACCGCGTCGTTGCGCCGCCGCGGCGGCCGGTTCATGACGTCCTTGTCGACCGACTCGACGCCGAGCGACTGCGCGGGGGGCCCGTCCATGATGATGTCTTGGGTGGCGAGTTAGCAGGTTGTGTATTTGGGGAAAGGGATGGGGGGGCTGGGGATGGTTTGGAGGCGCTTACTGATCCAGAGGATCTGCATCGCGTTGAGAGGCGATCTGAAGCCGAGCGCGGTGCAGAACAGGACGAGGGACAGGCCCGCGGCGCTGGTCGAGAGTTGGAAGGTTAGAAAGTTCTGGATGTTGTTGAAGATGGCCTTGCCCTCCTCGATGGCGTGCAGGATGGTCGAGAAGTCGTCGTCGGTCAGGATCATGTCGGCCGCCTCCTTGGCCACATCGGTCCCGTGCTTTCCCATCGCGATTCCAATGTCGGCCTTTTTGAGCGCCGGCGCATCATTGACCCCGTCCCCCGTCATGGCGACAATATCGCCGCGGGATTGGAGGGCCCCGATGATCTTCAGCTTGTGGTCCGGGTTCGTCCGCGCAAAAATGGTCGTGTGGTCCATCGCCCTCGCCAAGTCCTCCACCGACATGGCGTCGATCTCGTCGCCGCGAAGCACGGCCTTGACCGTGACCTGGCTGGTCGTGTGGTCCGAGGGGGTGGCGACCGCCATGCCCAGCTGCTTGCCGATCGCGAGCGCCGTGGTCTCGGCGTCGCCCGTGATCATGATGACCTTGACCCGGCCGCGCATCAACTTCCTAATTGACCGTCCGACGCCAGGCCGGGGAGGGTCACTCATGCCTACTAGGCCGGCAAATGCGAGGCCCCGGTACTGCTCCTCCACCTCGCAGTCGACCGGGCTCTCGGGTGTGTCACTCGTCGCGCCACTAGCAATCGACCTACTGCTTCTCCTCGCATGCTTGGTGACGGGCCCGCTCGCAAAAGCCAGCACCCGAAGACCCAGCGATGCCATTCCTTCTGCCGCCTGCAAGGCCTCTTGCCGCCGGGCCGAGTCCAAGACAATCTCCCTGCCGTCCTTGGTGACGTACGTATCACAGGCTTCGAGAACCTTATCAACCGCACCTTTCATGTATGCAAATTCCTTGTCGCTTTTGCCTCGTTCGTTGCCAATCGTCACCCCCATCCACTTGCGCTCCGAACTGAAGGGTGTTTCGCATACCCGGGGCCCGATGGAGTCTCGGACATCGTGTTCTTTGAATCGATCCAGGAGGTCCAGCATGGCAACGTCTGTGGGTTGCCCGACCCACCGCGTGTACGTCGTCGAGTTGCCCCTCCCCTGGGTCGAGGACAGCACGGCTCTGGCAGCCGCGCCGTTTTCCGTGTACTTGTGGGCGAGGCGCGCGTTGTTGGCAATGTTGCCGATGCGTAGGATCCTGAGCGCGGCAGCGTCAGGCTTGGTCTCTGTTGCCTCGTCATCCGAGTCAACGTCGAAGGCGCTGTCAGTCCCGAAAAACCACATTTTGGCAGTCGTCATATGATTTGTCGTCAGCGTTCCTAACCGCCGTCAGCACATGTGATTTCTCCAGTTGTACCGTCGGAGAGGCATGTATTTACCCGTCTTGTCTGTGCAAACCACATTGACAGACCCCAGGGTTTCAACTTTAGGCATCTTGCGGACAATGGCATTGTGCCTCGCCATCCGGTGGACGCCCAGGGCAAGAGTGACGGTGACGATGATGGGGAGACCTTCGGGAATCGCTGCTACGGCCAGAGAAATCGAAATGGTGAAGATTTCGAGCAGCTTCTTCCCCTGAAACCATCCAATGAGCGAGATGAGCCCAATGACGACAAACGACATTTTGCTCAGCTGGGATCCCAAATCATCCATGGAAATCTGCAGCGGCGACCGCGGGCTTTCGGTCCCGGAGACGCTCGTGGCGATGGTGCCAAAGTGTGTGTCCCCCCCCGTCGCGAAAACGATGCCCTGTCCGTGCCCCGATTTCACCAGTGTCCCCATGTACGCAATGTTGTGTGGCCCGTCATGGTCCCCCTTCGTGTCACCAGCCGGGGGCCCGTCAGGCTGTCCGGCAAAGGACGGCTGAGGTAGTTGCAGAGTCGCACTGCCGTAGTTGGGAACAGCGGGCCCACGCCGCGGGCGCGAAATAGCTGTCACCCTGACGGGCTCGTTTTCTCCCGTGAGGTTCGAGGCATCGATGGTCAAGTCGGCGGCCTTCGTTACTCGAATATCGGCGGGGATGCGGTCGCCGGTAGTGAACAGGACCAGATCCCCCGGCACCAACTGCGCAGCCATGACTTTGGATGACGTTGCATCCAGCACCTCCTCCTCAGGGGTAGCAAAGCCGGAGCCCTCACTCAGCTCAGGGGTCTTCTCGCCGTTCCCTGGCCAGTTCGGCGCGCGAGAACCCGGGGACGCCTTGGAGGTCTGCTTCCGTATGAGGTGCGCGTGGTTGGGGACCAGATAGCTGAGCGCCTCGATCGACTTTTCGGACCGGTATTCCTGCACAAAGCCCACGCTCACGACGATCGTCACGGCCACCGTGATGCTGACAGCGTCGTCCATGTTCCCCACGACAATCGATGCGCCGGCCGAGACCAGGAGCAGAAGGATAAGCGGCTCTTGGAACTGCTTGAGGAAGCGCAACCATATCGGCTCCGGCTCGTCGTGCGGGATTTCGTTGGGGCCATAATCGCGCAGCCTCGAGAGGGCCTCGGCGGGTGTCAAGCCGTGGGTGAGCGATGTTTTTAGCCGGGCAGCGGTCTCGATCGTATTGAGAAAAGAGAATTCGTCGGCCACAGTCTGCATTGCATCGCATTAGCCAGTGCTTTCGATTCTGCTAGCTTCCCGCGAACCGTACCCTTGACTGCGCCGATGTCGTCCGGTTGCTCATCCTCGAACTAGACCGCGAGCGCTCGAAGTCATCGGGGGTCGCAGGCGTCCGCAGCTCTGGCGAGGGATGGTAGTGGGGGAGGGCACCATCGTCATCTTTCCGGATGAATCGCTCCATCTTGAGACCTGGCACGGGGAGGGCAGGAACGGCGGGATCTGGGCGCAAAAGACCCCGAACGGGAGTCGAGGGCTAAGCCGAGTGTCATCCACGGCTGCACCTGCAGCGGGCGGCGAAAAGTGCCGGTGAAAGCCACGCGACACAAAAGAATCTGGGAATCGCCGGTCTAATCAATACATCAGAAGGGAAGACAGCACCATTGGCGGTGCAGTGAACCTTTTTTCGCAGTTGAAACAGAGGCGCTGGCGGGAGGCGGAATCCTGCTGGGTTGTTGAGACTGTCGCTCGTGGAACGTGTTTGATTCGACTTTCCCTCCAGGCTCCAGCTGCCTGGGCCTGGGCTGCTTGGCGCTTGGCGCTTGGCGGTGCAGGCGGACAGGGGTTGCATGCGGCAATGCGACGTTAGCTCCGCGCATCCTCCGGAGTTCGAATTCGAACATCTGAAGCAGTTGACGAAAGACGGCACATCAGCACCGACCAATGGCTGAATCGAAACGCTGTGAATGATGCGTTGCAAACAGGCCGTCTACTTGCGCCCTGAAAACCGAGGCGAGGTACATGCACTTGACCTATCTACCTTGTCAAGGTATTTCTTGTCGTGGAGTTGGTGGCGTATGTGTCACAGACAAGCTCATATGCAAACGAAGACTCGGTTGATTTCCAGACACTAACCCAAAGGAACACGGATACAGACAGAGTACGGATAGTTCTGGGGACAAGACACCAGACCACGTGACCTGCGTCTTACGGCCCGCCCTGGCTGGTGGGGTGGAGAGCGGTCCCAGCCTCTCAAATTTCGCAGGGGCTCCGATTTTCTTGGGAGCGTTGCTGCACCCAGCTTCCGAACCTGCTCATCCCCTCCTTCTTGTCTCTTGCAACTCGACCCTCCTTCATCACGACCGCCGCTTTCGCTTGCCGCCGCATCCAAATTAGAGTGCATTGCTTTTTCTACGACGACTCCCGTCGACCATCTCGTCTTTTTTTGCGAATTGCGCTTGTCTGTAACGCCCGAGGACGCGGCTTCTTAGCTTGCACGCGCCGCCCGCTGCTCAAACCACGCAACGCGCTTTATTGTTTACCTCGACCTCCACCCGACAACCCACATCGTCACCGCCGCCCCGCCCATCGCGTCTTTTTTGTCGCGTTCGACTCCCCCGTATCAGACTGATTGCCGAACATTGCTGTACTACCGCCTAGCCTCCATTGACTGCGCACACTCTGCTTTGTCGCATCCGCCGCCGCCATGTTCTGGTCGGGCACCTTGCTGAGTGCCACCGGCCCCTTGGCCAAGGCATGGCTCTCTGCCAACCAGGAGCGCAAGGTCTCCAAGGTTCAGATTTTGCAACACAACCTGCAGGACAGTGTCGACGCCATCATCGCCCCCAACGATGCTCCCCTCGCCCTTCGGCTGAGCGGCCAGCTGCTGCTCGGCGTCGTTCGCATCTACAGCCGGAAGGCGCGCTATCTTCTCGACGACTGCAACGAAGCCCTAATGAAGATCAAGATGGTATGCTTCTACTTTGTCTCACTGTCTACCAGCTTGCACCACTAACACCCGCAGGCGTTTCGGTCGACCGGAAACCATGACATCCCCACAAACCTGCATGTGCAGAACAAAGAGTCGCTCATGCTCCCCGATCGCATCACGCCATACGATAATCTCGACTTGCTGCCGCCCCCGAGCTCGGATTTCATTGCTTCTCAGCTCGACGAAATGACTGCCACCCCTGCAACGAGCCGCAAGGCTGGTCGCCCCAACAACCGCGATATTAACCTCCAAGAAGACTTCAACAACAGCCAATTCCTTCAAGATATCACCGGCGATGACGAAGAATTGGCTCTCGCCAATATTGACGACCTCGATCTGGAACTCGACTTTGGCATGGATATTGATGAGCGGCCGACCAAGCTGATGGACCAGACTGTGGAATTGGGCAGAGATGCGCCCGATGCCAGGCCCATCGAGGAGGACATGCTTAGCGAGCTGGATTTTGGCGGCCCGAGCAAGGATCGCCAGGCACGCGAGCCGTCTCTTGGTCTCGACCTCGACTTGGGCGACGGCATCCATATCGCGGACGACGAGGGTGATATCCAAATGCACGATGATGGCTTGGAGTTCAATCTCGGAGACCAGTCAGCCATGCCGGGCGCCGATGGGCCCGCCGTCCCAGATATGACGCGCGCGCGCATCTCCGAGTCGCCGCTGTCGGATATCGACGAAGACTTTGCCAGGGAGATTGAGATGGAGTATAGCAGACATATGAACACGGACATGTACGAGCCAGGCGATGACCCGGCCGCCTCGCTCATCAACGCTCCTCTACGCCAGAAGAAGAGGAAGCTCCTGCAACCGGACGACCAGACGATGCTGTCGAATGCACAGATCAAGGAGCAGCAGTCCAAGCGCGACAACATCCTCAAGCCGCAGTCGCTTCTTGCTCACGACCCGTACCTTGTCGGCCTTATGGATCTACACAAGAACGGCGGCTTCGTCAACAACATCCTCCTCGAGGGCCGCAGCGATGGCTGGGCGCCCGAGCTGAAGGGGCTGCTGTCTCTCGGCTCCATCCGGCCCAACGACCTGAAGAGAAAGCGGGACAGCGGAGTGGCCGATCTGGATAGTGACGAGGAGCAGGCTGCAAAGTCGCCGCGCCTCGAGCGCCTCGAGCTTCCCCAGGACGAAACCGTGCTTGGCTTGGACGACACCATTGCGGGCGACCGGAGCATGGCCGCAGACGGCACTGTGCTTGAAATCCCCGCCAACGACGATACGGTCATCTTCCGCGATGACGAAGACGAGCGGCCCGGATCGCGGGGCGGCGCGCCGTCGAGCCCCGTGCCCAACTTTGACGAGACGACAATCCCTCTGGTCCACCCCGCCGACAGCGGCCCTGTCTCGGTCGGCACCAAGCATGCCGTGCACATCCTCCGGGACCTCTTTGGCGCCGAGGCGGCCACGAACGCCGAGACGCGCAAGAAGACGGCCGTCGTCTTCCAGGAGCTCCTGCCCGAAGGGAAGACCACGAAAGCCGACGCCACCAAGATGTTCTTCGAGTGCCTCGTCCTCGCTACCAAGGACGCCATCAAGGTCGAGCAGCCCGAGGGCTCCCTCGGCGGCGCCATCCGTGTCCGTGGAAAGCGCGGGCTCTGGGGCGCCTGGGCCGAGCGCGAGGCCGGCGGGGAGATGGCCCAGCAGCAGCAGCAGCAGCAGCAAGAACAAGACGGCCCCGAGCACGCCGTGCCGGCGTCGACGACCGTCTCGGTCGAGGCGTAGGAGTCTGGGCTGCTGGGTGCCTGAACACAGCAAGTACTTGTTTACTTATCGAATGCGGTTCGTTCGTTGTACAGCATATGTCTCATTGCTAGACGGGTAATTGAGGCCGGGGCACAGGGGGTCTGTTTTTCTCTTCCGCTGTTTTTATCTCGGTCGCCAATACGGCCGAGTGGCGTTTGGCGCTCCGGAAGACTGGAAGATACCATTGTTGGTTGGAAGGTTCTAGTCGTTTTTGAACAAAATTTTCCACGTGGGGTCGCGTAGGGGTGGGCTGGGGATGGATATCGCTTGGTTGTTGGTGGTTTGGCATCAGGATTGGCATTGGGGGAGAGCTCTGGTTGCTGACAAGAAGGGCGGTTCTGTTTGGGTGTTTGGGACTAGGGAAACTGAGCGCCTGTAGGATAGCATGCCGCCGTAGCGAGTTAGTATAGTCGGTGATACAGCCGTAACCCGTTAGTTGACTGGACAAGTTCCGGGTTCCACACCCTGCGAGTCTCATCGTCAAACCCCTTAATCGAGGCGCAACCCCTGCACTTGCCCCGCCACCCCTGACTCGTTCTCTATCCCGGCGTACTTGTTGATCCAGCCCAGCACCTCGCGATGCCAGACGAGCGAGTTCTCGGGCTTGAGCACCCACTTGCACATTGGAGTTAGCAACCTTGCTTGGGGAAAAGATCATAGGGTGGTGAGTGACTCACGTGGTTCTCGTCGGGGAACATCAGCAGCTTGCTCGGGACCTTCTTCGCCTGCAAGACATTGAACGCCGCCAGGCCCTCGGTGATGGGGAGACGGTAGTCCAGTTCGCTGTGGATGATCTAGTGGGGGCCGGTCGGTCAGCTTGTGGTGCCTGGTGGGAGG
>MU853403.1:1504020-1518330 GCA_033297235.1 Trichocladium antarcticum
GGGGGAGGGGGGAGAGAAGAGATGAACTTGCCAGCTGCGGCGTGGCCCACTCGCTCACAAATTTGGCGGGATCCCACTTCTCGTATGCCGCACGGTTCTCCATGAGCGTCCCCTCGAAGTCGTGGATCGGGAAGAACAGTTCCTCGGTGCACCACTGGTTCAGCGTGCTAAACACACCATCGTGGCACACAAGCGCCTTGAAATTCCGCCCGAGCGGATGCCCCTGGATCCAGTCTGGGGACCCCAACGTCAGCAACCGCAAACGGCAAGACAAAAGAAACAGGAAACAGACGACGCACTGATCATATACCCGCCATAACTCGCCCCCAACGCCACGGCCCGCGCCGTATCCACATAGTCCAGCTCCTCCTCGATGGCCTCCCAGCAATTCACCAAGTCATTGTACGGCCGGCCGCCCCACTCCCCGCGAATCCCGTCCTCCAGCGCCATGCCGTACCCCGTGCTCCCCGTCGGGTTCGGCGCGACGACCACGTAGCCCTGCTCGGCCAGCACGGCGGGATTCCAGCGCGTGCTCCAGGCGTCGGCCCACGCGCCCTGCGGCCCGCCGTGGATCAGGAAGGCGAGCGGGTATTTCCGCGCGGGGTCGAAGTGTGACGGGCGCATGACGAGCGCGTGGCACGTGTAGGCGCCGCCGGCGCCGCGGAAGGAGAGGGTGGAGATGGCGGAGCGGGTCAGGCCCATGGCACGGCCGTGTTTGGTGGCGGAGGAGAGGATTGTCGGGGGAGAGGGGTGGCCTGGGGTGGTGGTGCTGTAGCAGCTGTTGTCGATGAGGGAGGTGGTGGTGACGAAGAGGGTGGTGGGGGAGGTCGGGGTGAGGACGTGGAAGTCGACGACGGAGCCGTCGGGGGTCTGGAGTGGGGTGGGGAGGGCGGAGGCGGCTTTGGAGGGGTCCGAGGGGAGCGACCAGATGAGGGTGCGGGCGTGGTGCTCGGCGGTGACGTAGAGGTTGGTGTCGTCGGGACCCCAGATGATGGCGTCCGGGCGGGAGTCCCAGCCACCTTGGCCATCGTCGGTTGCGTAGAATTCGGTGGTCTCGCCGGGGTTGTTGATGTCCGGGACAAGGAGCAGGCGCGTCTTGTCGGACTCGTACTGGTTGCTGCGCATACGGGTGAAGGCCACCTTCCGGCCGCAGTGGGAGAAGACGGGGTTGTTGGAGTAGCCTTCCAGACCGGGCGTCTTGACGAGCTGCGGGGGCGGGAGTCTGGACTCGGTGAAGGTCTTGAGGGGGATGAAGTAGAGATCCGTCTTGGTGTACATGGCAGGGTCCAGCTCGGGGCACTTGGCTACAAACACCAGGCCGGCCGGGCCAATATCAAAATCGCCGGTTCCCCCGAAAGGCGCCACAGGGGAGGAGAGTCCTGTTCTAGCCAGGGCATTGACGAGGGCGTTGTCGCGCAGAGAATACTTGCCATCATGGTGCTCCAGGGCGCCGTAGAAGATGGAACTGCGGTTCTCGGTGGACCAGGTGTCCCAATGGCGCACGAAAAGGCTGGAATAGATCTTGGCACTAGAAAGCGGCTTCTCCTCCGTCTCGGGGTTGTGGAGTTGGCCAGCCGGGGTGGCCAGGGCCGAGCAGGCAAAGGCAATGGTGCCGTTGGGAAGCGTCTTGACCTTCACGTTGGAAATCGGGGCCTTGACAGAAGCGACTTCATGAGCCCTGTAGCCTTGTTAGCCTGGGATCAAGCATGCGGTGGGAGAGAGAGCTTGCCCATCGTCCGGGGACACGGCGCTGCGCACAACGAGCTTAGTAGCGCCATTGTCGCCGCTCTCCAAATGGAGGAACTCGTCGTCTCCAAGCCAGACAGGCTCGCTGGCACGCAAATCCTCGACCAGCAGCACCGAGTTTCCGGACGCAATGTCAAAGGCGCGGATTTGAGACGTCTTTTTGTGGTTCTCGAACGAATACGTTGACACCTTCAAATGTGTTAGTTGATTGTCATTGAACCAAGTCTACGAAGACACGGGGTACATGCCGTATAAAGTGCGAGGGTGCCTGCAGAATTGGGGACTGCGGGCGACCGACGAGGGGCCGAGAGCATCACCTCTGGCGTAAACTTGGTTGCTGTGAGAGTCATGCTGCCTCAACCTTGAAAGTGCAGAGAGATTGGGTTGTGAAGGGGGGTAGCTCGGGATACAGCGACAGATCCCCGCAGAGAGGGGCCTCGATCAACTCGGGCAGGCCCCACCCAAGCACCAAGGAGGGGCAGCTCCTACCCAGAACAGCGGCTAGAAGAGGCAAGCGACAAAACAGCTGACGCGGTGTCCTCCTGGAACTGTATTACGTCTCGATTCAGCACAGTACATTTTGCTGAACTGAAACGCTGGCACCCGTAGTCGTCTGTACGTCTTTGAGCAGCAAAGCATCAACCGCGGCCATTCCCGCGCTTGCAGAGGCAGCCCCGAATGTTTTGTTCCACCCTCAACGCCACACCAATAATGCCCCAACGACCCATTGAACGCCATATCCCCAATCCCACCATCGAACAGAAGAAACATCCCTCAGAAAAACGCCATAACCGCCATTTACAGCCCCCGAACCCCTCCCAGCCCAACCCAGCCCATCCCCCACCTCACTTCCTCGCCGTCCCAAAACTCGTCCTCACCTTCTTCGTCTGCCGCGAGTCCGTCTCACTATCCTCCGCCGCCGCCGCCGCCGCCGCCGCAGCAGCAGCAGCAGCCGCAGCCGCGGCACTGCCCGCCTTCTTGCTCCGCTTCGACGCAACCCCCGACCTGCCGCTGCCCGTGGCACTCGTCGGCGTGGGCGCCCGCGAGTCACGGTTCGCAAAGCTGCTCGACATCGGGGTCGGCGCGTGCGAGGCCGGGGTCGAGGCCGGGGTCGGCGCGTCCTGTGGTTTGGTGAGAAAAGTACAAATTGAGAGAGAGAGAGAGAGAGAGAGAGAGAGAGAGAGAGAGAGAGAGGAACGTACGACGGCGGCAGCGGCGTTGTACGAGACGGAGCTCCGGGAAAACACCCTGTTCAGGTCGGCCAAGCCGGTCCTGCGGCGCTGTGCGGCGGCGGTCGTGGTGCCCTTGGTGTAGTTGTCGAAGCCGACGATGATGTTGCCGAACGGCGTGTTCTCGAGGTACTCGGTTTCTCGCGCGAGGATGAGCTCTTCCTGGGCAGCCTGTCGTCGGGTTGTTCACGGGCAAATCAGCACGCCGCCCCACCCCCCCCGTCGCTTCTTCCGCCGCCGTCGTGGGAACACACCAGCCTCTTCTCCAACGTCCTCTTCCGCGTGATCAGCTCTTTTAGATGCTGCCGCTGCTTCTCGTAGAACGGAATTCCCGCCGCGGAGGAAGAAGACACCGCGTCGGCGCTGCCATTTACGCCGGCCGATTTGGCGGCTCCGCCCAGTGCCACGTTGTCGGTCATTACCGAGCCTGTATCGCTAGCGGTGTCGTTGCTGCGCCGAGAGCGAGGAAATCAAGCGCAATGCCCGACCTGGGAGTTCGGTAGTCGTAGCGAGGGTACTTGTGCAGGTCGGGCGGCCGGGGGTGGTTCGGGGGTTCGTGCACGGTCAGTCCAAATGCCGGCCGGGCTTGGTGTTGACGAGTCTCGCGCCAGCCAATCAGATCACAACACCTACCGTCTCGCACTGTGCGACTCGACTAGAGGCAGGCCTGGTTTAGTTTGTTGAATACTACCTACCCACCCTCTCAGAAGGGGAGAGAGGAGGTCTCGGTCTTTGATAACACGTTGCAAATATTTAGGGCAGCGACTGGTGGTTTGTAGTAAGCTACAGATTCATCTACTCACGCGTATCTATCTTCTCTCCGGCAATTGGGCATTCCATCTCAGACCCCGACTCCAGTAAATGCAAACCATCGATGCCATAATCTGCAGCTATGTATTCTTGCGGTGGTGCGCCTACCGCAGAACGGCAACAGAGCTTTGAGCTTCAAGCAGTGTTAGCCTCAACATGGTCGTCTTTGCTTCTCGAGGATCTCATCTTCTTGATATTCTCCTTCAGCTCCATGGCCCGGCGCTCAATGGCTGCTTTTGCGTCCTGCTGGCCTTGTTAGTGGCGACTCGCTCATGCTGGGCCGCCCGTTAGCGAGAGAACATACCTGGCTTGTGCTCGATGTCGCCAAGTCGTCACGGGAAGATCGAGGTCTGTCTTCAGCGCCTGAACCATCAGCCGATTTGTTCCGTCTAGAAGAGTGTGAAGATGCATGGGAGGCTCTGCGGTCCCTGGATCCTCCCCGCGGCCTGTCGCCCCCACCGTCGCGTCTCCGCCGGGGGCTTCCTCCCTCGGGCGAGCGCCGGCGGGGCGACCGACGCCGCCCACCATGCGAGCTGGCGGGACTCGCGCCGCGACTCTCGCTACGAGCGCGGGCCCTGCCCTGATATCGGCCAGCGCCCCGCGATCCGCTTCGTCTCCGCCTCGGTGGAGTGCGGCTGGGTGATTGGGAGTAGCGAGACAGCCTCGACGAAGATGTAGATACTGAGCGGTTGTAGCGCCGCTTTGGGCTTCTCGACAAGCTGCGGCTCACGCTCCGGCTTGCGCTGCGGCCACGACTCCGGCTCCGGCTCCGGCTCCGGCTCCAGGACGAAGAGTAGCGACGGCGCTTGGGTGATGGAGAACCGCGATCCGATGACGCGGATCCGGCACGACCACGACGGCCGGGTTCTGGAAGCGGAGAGCGGCGACGCTTGGCCGCATTCCGGCGAGGTGGTGGGGTGATGGATCGAGATCTTGCGCGTCGCCGTCGCGGAGGGCTGCGTGAACGAGAGGCGGACCGTCTGCTTCCGCCGACGCTGGGGCTGCGCGAGCGAGAGCGGGACGAAGCCGAGCGAGCAGAGACCGACCGGGTGCGAGATCGAGATCGAGGCCGGCGAGGTATCTCGTCGCGCCGCCCCCCACGCGGAACATATGTATCTCTGAAATTGCCAGGGGGCCCTCCCCGTCCGCCACGGTCGCCTCGATCACGGAACCGCGGCGGCGAGCGGGACCGGCCGCGCCCGAAGCCACCTCGGTCTCTTCCAAAGTCGCCTCGGTCCCTATCATCGCGGCCTCCGAAACCACCTCGACCTCTATCCTCACGGCCTCCACGCCACGAGTCGCCGCCACGGCCAAATCCACCACCGCCTCGGCCACCGCCTCGGCCCCGATCGCGGCGCTCGAACTCGTCTCGTCGCTGGCGGGCCTCTTCCGCAGCCTTGTCCGCCTCAATCTATCCCAACCACGTCAGCTTCTGTCCCGGACCCCGCACCCGGGAGTCCCAGCACCCACCTTCTCCTGCATCAGCTCCAGCTTCTTCGCCTCGAGCAGCTCCTTCGGCACGCCCTGCGGGCTAGCCTGGGCGCTAAGCAGCAGCTTCCATAGCTCCTTGCAGAAGATCGGCGTGTCCTTGTCGAGGAAGCCCGTCAGTTGGATCTGGAGCGACTTGATATCGGGCTGCGACAGTCAAATCCGAGGTTAGCCGCCACCCCTCCATCAATTGAAGCAAGGGACGGAGGTCCAAGCAGACGGAACAGGAAAAGGAAGAAACGCACATGGCGGCCGCCCTCGACGAGGTTGAAGATGAGCTCAATCACGACGTCATCCTCGCTCCCCAGGATCTCCGTAACTCGGTTGGCGATCCATCTGTACCCATCCCGTCGCGGTTAGCACACCGGTCCTGTCTTGCTGCCTGGGGCGCGCGCGCACTGACTTCTTCATGACCTGCACATTGACCTTTTGCATATCCACCTTCTGGTTGAACTCGGGCGGGAACTTTGTGCTCTTGAGCAGCTTCGCGTCAACGCCGGTCGCCATGGCTGCTGCTGTTCGTTCCCTTGTTTTCCTTTTCTCTGCCGAAAAAGCCGAACGCGGCAGCGCGTGTATTGAAAGCTATGACGCGTGTTGGCGCTCTCTTCCGGACGGGAATGTCTCGTCCTTAGTTTGGAGTGGCGCGCGTGCTGAAACGGCGAGATGGGCCGAAGACGGTTTTTGTTGTCTGTTGCTTGGCGGCGGAATTCCGTCTGAGAAGAAGCGGGATGGGAGCAGCGTGGCAGCGACCTGAGGCTGTCAGGACAGGTGGGTCCGCTGCTAGCTTCCCAAGTGGAGGTTCTCGCGTGGTGCTAGCTGCAATGGTGATGACAGGGGTGTTTAACCGTGCATGGGCCTTTGTGCGGGGTTGTTCTCGAACGCGGGATGAATCTCTGTCTTTGGTGCTTTGCAGTGTTTTGTCGAACGCCCCCAATGCGTGGGCGAGACTCGTGATGGATGGTGGGGGGTGCTGGATCATGAGGGCTCCCGCAACGTAAGCCCAAAATGAGGGATTTTTATGCTCAAACAGAAGCACAACACCATCTTACGCAAGGGTACCACCCTCGAGCTACCCCTCTTCATCAACTATTCGGCAATGGTTATTTTAACGTTGCTCGATACCATAGTTTGAGCAGCGATGAGTAGATGTATGTCATATCAAGTATACACCGTGGCAAAACAAATGATGCTCTTTGTCTCCCAAATAATTGTACATTTTTCTCAGTGCCATCCCAGTACCAGTTCCCCGACCCATTACTCCCACCCCCATTCCTGCCTTGTACTGTATCCCACACCATAACGCCGTGATATTTCGTTCATGATAGCCCTGTGCCGTAGTAAAATGCCGTCATGTCATCCGTCATGTCGTATGCCAGCAATAACCCATTGTCAATCCATTTGACAGAACATACAGCCATGCGCCCAGGGGAGCCCGGCCGTAGGGAGAAAGGAGAAAAACAAACATGACCACTCAGGCGCCGCTCATGGGCTCTTGGGATAGCTGAATTTTGAACGCCCTCCATCCGCACGGGTATCTCTCTTCTCCGCCTGCTGCCTTGCATGAAGCGCAGCGACCTTCTCCCTCAATTTGTGCAAGCCCCGGTTGTCCTGATCCTTCAACTTGGCGCGAATATCGTATAGCGTCATGAGGGAGTTGGCTCGATCGACATCTTCATCAATCTGTTGATCCCACCAACGGGCAGCATGTTTAGCAAAAGAGCCGCTGACGCCGACGGGGGCGGGTGCAAGGACGTGTCAAAGGGAGGAGTAATGGAGGGCTGGAGGATGATGATGGTGGTACTAGTGGTGCTGGTGAAGTGCTTGGTGTTCAAAGATGGGTTTCTGCTGACCTCTCGTGGCGTCCCTGGAATGGAGCCGTATGTGGAATTGGTACGCGTGTTGGGCGGGGTGAGGATGCGCCGGCCGAACTTGTCAAACTTGGCGGGCGAAGCGGCCCGGGAGGCCAAAACACCCGAGCCTGCTGAGTCTGTCGAGACGGTGCGCTGGTGGCTCCAATGACCTGGTCTGGCACTTGGCTGCTCTGATGGATTGGTTGAGTCGGCGGATGGTGAGGTTGGGCCAAGTGTCTTGTTGGCGCTGACTAGAGCGACGGCGCTATGGGATTCCTGCCAAAATACATTAGGAGGCGGCTCACATGAATTTTGGGACATGTTGTGATGGTAGCGCCAAAGTCAGTGGCAAGAACTGTCAAAAAAAGTGACAACCTACCGCCGTGTTGATGTCGCTCAAGTCGGCCAGCATCTGGGCAAGTTGGATGCTCTCCATTGTCGATTCTGTCCCCTACTCTGGCAGGCGCCGTGTTGTGTTTTCAGGACCATGTAAGGTGTGCGCGAGGAAATGCGTCAGGATCGCTATTCGTAGTGGGCGATATAGGTAGTCTAAGAAAGTATTCGTGACGTTGCTCTGCAGTTGCGTGCGCGGCGGCTAGAAATCTTGTTGGAAGCCGCGTCGGTAGTTTCACAGCAGACAGAGATTTTCCGGGTGAGGCGAAGGAACAGCCGCAGGTTTATGCTGCTGGCAGCTGATCTCAGCCCGTAAGCACGTCCTTAAATGCCAGGACGGGTGGGTGGTTGCTGTGAGTTGCGACGGAATGGGACCGGAAGGCTGATCAACCGCCTGCGCGACACTTTCCTTTGTTCAGCGGCTGGCCGTAGTGGTCGGTCCCGACAGGGGTGGCTGGTTCGCGTGGAACCCCCGCATTTTCCCTTCTGGGTGGACACCTGGAAGGTTGGCATCCCGTGCCCCACCATACATTCATTCCCATGTTTGAAGCATTGCTACCTGTGCTTGTTTGTTTCCCTCTGTGGCTCTACTTTGCTGTGCCTCGAACCTACCATAAGGCGCTACCCTACTTGGGGAAAACGGTCTTAGCGACAATCTTCAAATGCTAACAGCGTCTCCTCAAAAGGTTATCTTAGTGTCGTCTTTAGCTAATAGAGTTTTATATGTAAGATAGTCTTATACTGCCTAGAGTATTTTCGAATTAATTGTATCTTACTAGTAGTAATAGTTTTACTTAAGTTTTGATTAGCGAAGACAATACCCCTGACTATCTTTCCTGAGTAGAGTGGCGCCTTATGGTAAATACCTAGGTCTTAGGTCAACCAAACACAGCCATTACGCACAGTCTCTGTGCTAGGAAACCCTCCTATTTTCTAGCGCAGTTTGATCCCATATTATGTAATACCTCATGACATTTCCAGGGCCATCGGTGACCCGGAACACCGAGTGACCTGTACTTCACTGGTCACAATTCGATTGTGACAAAAGCTGTAGTTCAACGATATCCATTGCACAAGCCAAGGGCGTGACTCTTTAGCAAGAACCTAGTGCTTTACACCCTTGTTTTGCCTACCCCTGACCTTCCAGCGGGTCACCCAAGTCCGGCTTGGCCCAGTCCGGCTTGGCCCAGTCCGAACTGACCTTCCCGGGCCACATTCAAAAACCAAGCGTGTCTGCGACGCCTGCTGTTCGGACTCAAGAACAGAATCGCATAAGCCGGATATAAATACCCACATTCAAGCGGCCATTACCCAGCACTGGGAGCTACTCACAATGGTGCTTATACGACGGGGAATGGCCACCTTGGCGTCACTCAAGAGAGCAGGAAAGGTGGTTTGCATTGGGCGCAACTATGCGTGTGTAACTCCTTTTTGTTTTGTTTTGTTTTGTTTTATCTTGTTATTATATTTTGTCTTGTCTCGGGCGAATGCCGCCCGAGGCGCGCGCCGCTGGAATGACTCGTGTCTGACTCGTGTTCCAGGGACCACATCACGGAGCTCAAGAGCGCCCGGCCCAAACAGCCCTTCTTCTTCCAGAAGCCAATCTCGTCCATCCTCCTCCCCGGCGAGGGCCCGGTGATCCGGCCGCGTGGCGTCGACATGCACTACGAGGTTGAGCTTGCTCTCGTCCTGGGCCGGCGGTTGAAGGACTTCAACGCAGAGGACGAGAAGTCGGCGCTCGAGGCAATCGAGAGCGAGTCATCCCAGCCAGCCCAGCCAGCCCCCCCATCTTGCCATGCTGACACTGTGCTCCAGGCTATGCCCTCAGCATCGACATGACGGCGCGCAATGTGCAGAACGAGGCCAAGAGGAAGGGTCTCCCCTGGGACATTGCCAAGGGCTTCGACACCTTCCTGCCGATGAGCAAGCTCATCAACAAGTCGGCCATTCCGGATCCCCACAAGATCGAGGTGTATCTGACGGTCAACGGCAAGGTGCGGCAGGACGACTCGACCGGGCTGATGCTGTTCCGGATCCCCCGGATCCTGGGCGACATCTCCAAGGTCATGACGCTCGAGCCGGGCGACATTATCCTGACGGGGACGCCCAAGGGTGTCGGCCCGGTCGTGCCCGGCGACGTCATGCGTGCGGGCATCCGGGTGGACGGGAAGGAGCTGGAGGAGGCCAGGATCGAGGTTGCGGTCGAGCAGTCGACGAGCGTGTACGAGTATGCAGAGACATGACGATGTCGGCCCGGCCGGCAATAGACACACATGGCGCCATACATCTGTAGTTGCACACACACACACACACACACACACACACACACAGAGAGAGAGAGAAACCAGCACAGCCATAAATTCCCCACGCCGAACAGAACCTACATCCCTCCCCCCCCTTCCTTCTTTCCCCTCCATCACTCCAGATTCGGATCCCTCAGCGACCCCGCCGGCGGAGACGCCTCGGCGACCAGCCCACACTCCCGACACGTCCGCACCTTCTCCTCCGCGATCCGAAACGCCTCCACGGCCGCCTTGATCTGCGTCCCCAGATCCGTGCAGTGGAAGCTGGCCTCGTGCACCACGGCGCCACACCCCCGCGCGCCCTGGCAGTACCAGCGCATGCGGTCGACCGAGTCCGGCGGCCGCTGCTGCTCGAGCACGAGGCCGACCGTGTCGGCGAAGCGCACGGGGTTGTGCGGCGTGTTGGGCGGCAGCAGGAACATGTCGCCCTCGCGGATGACGATGTCGCGGAACACGCCGCCGTCGACGACCTTGAGGAGCATGGCGCCGCGGTGCTGGTAGAACCATTCGGGGGTCTGGTTGATGTGGTAGTCGGTGCGCGCGTTGGGGCCGCCGACGATCTAGAGGGAGGCGGGCCGAGGGGGTTAGCGGGGCGGGTTGTGTTGTAGTTAGGTGAAGGAAGCGGGGGGATGGATGGGAGGGGTCCAGGGTACCATGACGGTGAAGCCCTCGTTGTAGACGCAGTAGTTGCTGATTGGGGGCTTGAGGAGGTGCGAGTTCTCCTCTAGCCTGCCATGTGGTGAGCCGTCGTCTTTCAGTGTTGGGGTTGTGGTGGGTATACCATTTCGGCAGGTTCACTGGGGGCGCGAGCATCTTGCGGGCTGAAATTACTGGAAGGACTTTGATGACGAGATGCTATTTGGGAGTTGTGAGGTTGACCCTCGGGTGGCCCGGGTGTCAAGTGTATCTCCTTCTCAATGAACACTCAAGCTCATACCCCGCCAACAACCCCGCGGGCCTTGCCTAGCCGCTGACGCAGTTCCGGAAATCAATTCGCACGGTGGGTGGATGGTCGAGGTTCGGGAGTGGTCAGACCGCCCCCCACTCACTCAGAAGCCCGGGCGTTCCAGGGCTCCATTGCACCAAGAGAACAGAACACCTTACGTCGACCTCGCCAAAGTGGGACTTGAGACAAGACTACAAGACGCAAAAAGCCCCCTAAGAGTATCGGCAGCTCGGGAACCTGTCTTCAACTTGGCGACGGATTGTAGACAATTCTTTTATCAAATTCAATTGCCGCGCCTGTCAATTCCTGCCCATTCCTGGCCATCCCCCCCGCTCTCCAAGTCCCAATACAATGGACCACTCGTCTCACGACCACCACCACATGATGGACCACTCATCCCATGGCGATATGGGCCATGGCGATGGCAGCCCCATGTGCAACATGAATGTCTGTCTGCCGCCCCATCACCCACGCCGTTCATCCCTCTCTCCGTCACTCACACACACTCAATCAGATGCTCTTCACCTGGTCCACCGACAACCTGTGCATCGTCTTCCGCCAGTGGCACATCAGCTCCACCATGGGCCTCGCCGTCTCGCTCGTGGCCATCGTGGCCATCTGCGCCGGGTACGAGGCACTGCGCGATGCGATCCGGCGGTACGAGACGGCCATGTCCAAGAGGGCCGAGACGGCGCCTCGTAAGTCTACTTCCTGTTTCCATGATGCCCCCCCCCTCTCGAGCCCCCCGATCGTCCCCACCACCGTCCCCGCGGCCTGAAGAGACAGTTGCTGAGACAACCCCCTTTCTTGCGCTGCCCGCAGGCCAGAGCCGAGAGCAAGTGACGCGGCGGGCCCATGTCATCAAGGCGGTGCTGTATGCGATCCAGAACTTTTACGCCTTTATGATCATGTAAGTTGTGATCTTTGCCGCGAGATGGTGCTGGTTCGAGGCGTGTCTGACGCAAACAAGGCTTATCTTCATGACTTACAACGGCTGGGTCATGGGAGCTGTGTCGGTGGGCGCGGGCTTGGGGTACCTGCTGTTCGGCGGCAGCACGCCTGCCACCAAGGAGACTGCCTGCCACTGACCGGGGGTTTGGCGTCTCGACACGGAGGAGCTGGAGGGGATGTCGGCATGGTGTCCTTGGAAGCATCGACGCTGTTGAAATCTATGCAAGAAATCTAAACCATCTACCGTCTACATCTTGCTCCCCTCCCCATTCCCACTCCCATTCTCATTCCCACCGGACCCCCCACCCGCTTCCGCCGCCTCACTCATATCCCTCGCCCTCTTCAAATCAGCATCACGCAGCACACTCCCTGGCCGCTTCTTCTCCCCCAGCCGCCCCATCACGTCGAGCGCCTTGATCATGCCCTCGTCCCCAAAGTGGCGGTTGTGCTCAAACTCGGGCTTCTCCCCGTACGCCACCGTCGCCGCATCCACCAGCATCCGCGCCGTCATCCCCCACACCTTGTACCGGCCCGCCTCCTCCGCCTCCTCCGCCGCCGCCTCCTCCCCGTCCTTCCCAACCACCCCATTCCCACCCGCACCGGCGGCAGCCCCGTCGTCGCCCACGGGCTCCGCCAACGCCGCCAGCCCCGCGCCGGGCCGGATCTTCGGCAGCGGCTTGACCACTTGCTGGTTCGTCACGGGCACGTGGAAGAAGTGCATGCGCCACGGCTCCTCGTGCCACGTCGTCCAGGCGCCCTCGTACCAGCTGCCCGCGGGCAGCGGCGACTTCGACTGCGACTGCGACTGCTCGTCCGTCTCGCGCAGGAAATTGTGGAACGGCGCCGAGAAGACGGCCGCGACCTCCTTGGCGTCGAGGCGCGGGATCAGGCTTTCTTCGACCGTCGCTGTGGATTCGGGGGCGGGGGCGGGGGCTATGGCTGTGGCTGTGGCTGTGGCCGCTGGTTTGAGGTCGGGTTCGGGTTCGGGTTCGCCGGAAGAGGGGGAGAGGGAGCGGGCCGGGGAGGGTGACGCGGGGACCGGGGTGGTGTGTAGGAGGGCGACGCAGGGCCGCACGACGAGCTCGGTGCGCGCCAGGTTCATGGGCAGGTAGCAGAGCGGCTCGATGCGGAAAGGGGCCGGGATCTTGGAGTCGTCCATGGGCAGGCCGATTTCCTCCCAGGCTTCGCGGCGGGCGATTTGGTCTGTGGAGAGTTAGGATGGTTAATTGGGTGGGCGAGGAAGGGGGTGGGGGATGGGGGTGGGGGCTGTACAGGGTGTTTCGTCAAGGGTGTCGGCTTTGCCGCCGGGGAGCGCGGCGTCGCCTGGAGATTGGGTGTCAGCGCGCATAAGTTGGGAGGGGCCGGGAGGGACGGGCGCACCTGAGAAACTGCGCAGGCTGGTGGCGCGCATGGTGATGACGACGCGGAGGTCGCCTCGCTTGTCGGCGTACAGCAGCATGAGGACGGCGGCGCGGCGGCTCAGAGGGAGGCGGTCCCAGAGGGGGAAGGGCGGCGGTGTATAAGCCCGCAATCGGGCGACGGCGGCCTGGGTTCGCATGAGCTGGGGCTGCTTAAACCACGGTTGGTGGGAGCACTTCAGGGGGGAACTGACCGTCGATGCTGCGTTGAGGGGCGCCATGCTTGGCGCATCCCAGTACGACGAGTCCTCGTCGCTTGGGCCGTCTTCTAAATCGGTGGGCGGCAGGTCAAGGACGATGTGGGCTTCGTCGGCGTGCTCGCGCGGGCTGATCTGTGCCAATACCTGGTCGTCGGCGGCAATAAGGCCGATCATCTTCATGCATACGGCCGTGGACGTGCCGGGTTCGGAAAGGGATACCGGCTGCAGGTGACAGGAACCATCGGATGCGGGGTAGATGGCCAGGGGCCGGCAGTGGCAATCAGGGCGCGCAGGGCTGTTATGTAGGGATATGTGGGGTACTGACGCCAAGTGGCCCAATGGGAACCTCTACGGCCCAGAATCGCCCGACCTCGGCCTAATTAACTCCACGTAGCAGTTGCTCAGTTAGCCGAGCGTGTTCAAAGGCTGGCAACTGCTCTACAGACCACGTACAAAGGCGCGCAGCGAACGCTGCGCAGTAATTGCGAGAAGAACATGGAATAGCGAGCGTTGCAGCGGAGAAACCCCGTAGGAAAGGGAGCAAGCCCTCCGACAGTAATGGCGGTCTCTGGGGGGTACGATACCAGGAAAACAACGGCTGACATGGTCGCCCCCAACTGTTTGTGGCCGTATTGCTAGAGGGTCCAATGTTTGGGATTATATACCACATCGAGGGATCAGATCCCCCGAGGCAGTATTCAGTCTCACCCAATCTATGATCCGCCCATCCCCCCGACCCTCAGACCCGACCCCTGCCCAGCCACGCCATACGCACGACCAGTCTCGCCCGACGGCCTCGGCGACTGCCCCGCATCCTTCCCCTGCGGCCGTGGGCTGCCCCGCGGACTCGCCCCCCGGCTTCCCGCCCCCAGACTCGGCCGCGGACTGCCCCTCGGGGTCGACCCCAGCTCCGTTCTCCTCCTCGGAACAGGCACAGACCCGCCCCTGACACCGGCCCCGGGACGCCCCCGTCCCC
>MU853403.1:1524955-1573595 GCA_033297235.1 Trichocladium antarcticum
AACCCCCCCACCCCCTCCAACCGCCATCCTCAATCCTCAATACAAAACAGCACAATCTCCCCCCTCTCATTCTTCCGCATGCGCAACGACCGCCACAGCTCCTTCTCCTCCAGCCCCTTCCGCAACAGCCCCTCCGCCGCCTCACTCCGCTCGCGATGGAACCTCTTCAGCGCCTTGTTGACGCTGCACCCGCGCTCGCTCTCGGGGCCCTTGTTGACAAAGCTGAGAAAGTGCTCGGCGCGCGGCTTGTACACGACCATCGCGTTGTCGCCGCCCTGGCCCTTCCCGTCCTTGGATCCCGGCCGGTACTCGAGGAGTTTCTGTTCCGCGGGGCCTTCGAGGGTCTTTGTTGCAGCAGCGGTGCTGCGCTTCTTCGTCTTCTTCTTGTCCTTGGACGAGGGGCTGGCGCTCGACTTGGTCTTGGTGCGTTTCTTGGACGAGGCCTTGGGCTTGGCGCCGGCCGAGATCATGGCCATGAGGCTGTTGGTCAGGGAGTCGGCGGGCCGGCTCGACTTGTGGGGCTTCGACTTTGTCTTTTTGGGGGGCCCCGCGGGGGTCTCGGCGACGTCGCCGCCCGAATAGTCGGGCGACGGCGGGAAGACGTTGGGCCTGGCCATGAGCCGGCTGATGCCGCCCGTTAGTCCCGAGTGCAGCACCGGCGGCGCGTCCGTCATGATGTGATCCGTTTCGATGTGCAACCTCTTGCGCTTCTTGTCCTTGTTGGCATCCCTGTCCCCGTCCTTCACGTTCCTCTGCGCAGACTTTGGCCCAGGGGTCTCGAAGTGGGATACCCCGCCATCGCCGTACGGGACCATGGCATCATCGTCTTCGAACGTGGTGGGCAGATCACTGGCGTCGGGGTCGAAGCGGACCAACTGTGTGTCCTCGCTCAGCTGAACAGGCGCAGTGGCGGGGAGAGAAACATTGGATGCGGTCGGGGTCGGGTTGGCGACAAGGAAATCGAATACGTTGACTTGGGCCTCGGCAGCAGACAGAGTCGGCGCCTGGGGGGGACGATCGATTGTGGATCGGTTGTCGTCCTCGCGGCGCGGCACATAGTCGCGCCAGTCGTCAGCGACGTCTTCGACATAGGCTGTGTGAGCCATGGTGTGCGGCGTCGCGTAGGTGTTCGCGCTGGCTGCGGGTGCTGCCTTGCCCTTCTTTTCACGATAGAGAGCACCCTGATACTTTTGTTCCTCGCTCATGCAACTCTAGATCCGAGTCAGCAGGGTGGGAATTCAGACATGGACAGCAAACATGTCGTGTCGTACCGTGTGCGTGCGGTACTCTGCACCAGGAAAGTACACCATGCAATCGATGCAGGTGAAGGTGGCACCCCGGCAGCGGTTTCGGTGCTGGTCGAGCTTCTTCTTGGTCAAGACGTCGCCGCAGGCCTAGTTGTCGGAGCAAAAAAAGTAGTTAGATGCTGATGAATACGCAATCCAGCAGGCTCTCTGCAGGTGGGCAGATGATATGGATACAGGGTGTTCTCGTGGCGACACGGAAGAAGCAGGAGAGTGACAGGAGACTGAAAGAAGGGAGGATCGGCTTGATCAGACGGGATGGGGGGGGTGGGGTGCCGTGGTGGTGGTGTGCCGGTATGTGTGTGATGTCAGTCGGACAGAGGGGGGGGGGTAGGGGTTGGAATTGAGGCGCCCCTCCAAAGAATGAAGCTGCTTGTGATTCAAACCGTCCAGGGGTCGGCCACATCGTGGGGAAAAAGACGTGTCCGAGGGCATAGTGGAGGAAAGAGCATCGTGACATGGCCTACCTCGCACGAAAAGGAAACCATGGTGTCGGCGGTTCTCCAGTTCCCAGCTTGTCCCAATTGGCGCGGAGGATGCAAGTGAAGCGGCTCGTCAAGAGTGTTGCCAAGAGCCCGCTTTACAGCCAGAACGAGCTGCGCTGCCCAATCGGACCAATCCTTCGCAAGGAGAGGAAGAAGCAGAAGAGAGAGTCCAGGCACGGGAGCTTTCGGCGGCGCAGAAGTATGCCAGGATCCAAAATATGGGGCTGTGTGTGTGCCCGGTATGTAGGAGGGCGGCTGAGCGGACGTCAACAGCAGCCAGCAAGAAGAACAAGTGGGCTGCTGTGCCTTTGGGCACGAATGATAGTCGAGGTGGGCGCGCAACGAGCGACAGCGGGGAAGCTAACGGCGCGTACGAGGGCCCGCTGGGTTCGCAAGTCCGGATCTGATCTCGGCTTCCCGGCTCGGTCAAGCAGGTGCCGGAGTTTTGCGACTGGCAGAATTTTCTGGTGTGTGGCCCTAGAAAAAAAAGTTGAAGCTGGCCATGTTTTTGGTTGGAGATTTTGGGCTGCGATGCATCGTTAGCTCCACCTGCGCAGTGGTTGCCGGGCCCGTCCACGAGCCACAGCCCCTCCATCCCTTCTGGGACCTGGGACCCGCCCACCATGGCGGGACGACATGCGGAGCGACCCGTCGCCCCGATATGTGAATCAGGCAAGCCGGCCTGGGGCAGCGGCAGGCGGGTCGCATGATGGCACGAAACTTGACCGGGGCGCGCTGTTGGTTGGTCAGGAGACAAGCGCGAGCATCAATGTAAAAAAAGAAGCAGCCAATGCTGGCATCCAATCCTTCTTTGCCCATCCTGAGCCGACTCTGACCCCGCGAGGAGACAGGGGAAGGAAGGCAAGCGTTTCGGCCGCGCTCACTTGCTTCGTGCAACAAAGCCTGCAACATATATATACCTATACATCATTCGCAGGCTGGCGTGCTCTTTGCACGCACCTGCCTCAGTCTCCTGTTTCAGAACTTGCGCGACAACTTCTAACCGGCTGGCCGATGACCGTCCTGTGTATCCGTACATGGGTCTGGCGCACTGGGAGCCGCGCCTCGTGGTTCGTTGACGCAGTGCATAAACCGCGGCACGACCCAATGCGCAGGGCCCGTGTCGCGCGCGACTACCGAGCAGCTGCAGGATCTGGGAGTCCGAAGGCACAAGGTGTTCCGGCGTGTGTAACGAAGTGTTCCGATACTATACTCCGTACAACTTGTCCTGCGATGGGCATCCGATCAACCCCTCCTCGGCACCGCAACGGAGGCCTGCTCTGCTGACCAGTTCCGACGGTTGGTCGGCCGGGCCCGCCTATCGGTCTGGCAGACGGGATGGTCGCCGCCGGGACGGGCTAGAGCGGGCCCCGTACCGTGGCCCACCTGGGTCGGACCATGGAGGCCAGCAATCGGTCGGAGCTGAGCCGATGGCGACGCATGGCGACGGCGGATCTGCGTGGTTGGCATTGCATCATGCTCTCAGGCTGCAGGCAGACATTCTGACCTGCACGCAAATTTCCACCTTTCCAGACCCATGATGCGCCTTCCCAAACCCTGTTGTCAATCAGCCCGTGCAGGCTGTTTGCCCCACCCAGATCGGCCAGGGCCCGCCACGCCGGACAACAGCGCATTCCCGTCACCCACCCCCCCCTGTGCGACTACAGATTAATACAGGGCGTCGGCTGATACTCCTTTCTCAATTCCACCCCCCCCGGCTCCGCCATCTATATCGTCTTTTCCCATCCTTTGCTGTTTCGCCCGTCATCGTCATGTCGACGTCGCCCGATCCGCCGGCGGCCAATTCATTCCTGGAGCAGACTGTCTCGCTGATGAGCAGCGCCGCGGGCTTCATCCGCCTGCCGGCTATTGCCTCCACTGTATGACCCGGCACCTCTGCTTCTCCCGCCTGCCTGAATGGCTGAACCGCCAACCGCGCCGGCTGGCTCAGGGGGCAAGTTGGCGGCTTCTCTGGCATGCCCGGTCATCAACTGACGCCTTGTTTCTGCTGTTCTAGGGGGTTGCCGCCTGTCTGACGGCCCTGCTCTACTTCAAGCAAAAGTACGGCGACCGCTCCCCCCCCCCAATCCCCTAGACCTACCGCTCACAGCGCCACGCGTACAGAGCCCTGATCTATCCCTCCCACATCCCGACAAACGCACGAACTGAAGTCCCCCGCCCGAGCCAGTTCAGCTTCAAAGACTACGAGGAGCTCATCATCCCGACCGACGATGGCGAGAAGCTATCGGCCTTCTACATCCGCGGCCCCCGGGGCGGGCCGAACTCGAAGTTGACCGTCATCATGTTCCACGGAAACGCGGGCAACATCGGCCACCGGCTGCCCATCGCCCGCATGCTGATCGCCGCGTCCGGCTGCAATGTCTTCATGCTCGAATACCGTGGCTACGGCATCTCAACAGGCCAGCCAGACGAGGCCGGCCTCAACATCGATGCCCAGACAGCCCTCGACTACCTCCGCGATCGTGCCGAGACGCGCCACCACAAGATTGTGGTGTACGGCCAGAGCCTGGGCGGCGCCGTCGCCATCCGCCTCGTCGCCAAGAACCAAGGCCGCGGCGACATCAGCGGCCTGATCCTCGAGAACACCTTCCTGAGCATGCGCAAGCTGATCCCCAGCATCATGCCGCCCGCAAAGTACCTTGCCTACCTCTGCCACCAGGTCTGGCCCAGCGACAGCCTGATCCCAGCCGTCAAGGTGCCCACGCTCTTCCTGAGCGGCCTGCAGGACGAGATCGTGCCGTAAGTCGCACACTCTCCACGGACTACATCGCCGCCTGCTAACACCCCGATCAGCCCCATCCACATGAAGCGCCTCCACGACCTGTCCAATGCCCCCGTCAAAATCTGGAAGCCCCTTCCCGGCGGCGACCACAACTCGAGCGTGATCGAGGAGGGCTACTTTGAGGCCATTGTGGATTTCATGAACACAGTCGTCATGTCCGAAAAGGAATGATTCGGCCTCCCGTGTTACCTCTGTGCCACGGCAACTGAAACCGTGTCTCGGGCTGACTACGGGGCTACCAGTTCCACTGGTGGATGGGATTTGGTGTCAGGGTGCCAGGGGTTGGGGTTGGGGGTCTCTTCCATTGTGTCGACATGCAAATAGATACCCCAGTAACCTACCTGCCTTGCGGGTGTTGGCTTGGCAGGTTTGTATTAGAGTAGACTGATACGTGGCAGAGATTGTAATCCACACCGAGTAATGTGTGATCTTGAGTTCGGCCTGTGGCAGCGGGCAGAGGTACGATATTTAGACGTCCGTAGTAACCACGGCAGCAGCTTCGGTCGACCGTGCCTCGTCCTCCAACACGGATTCCTCTTTCCTCTCCCCATCAACAACAACATCCTGATCAACACCCCCGTCCACAACCTCTCCATCCACATCCTCTCCACCCACAGCCCCTTCACATCCACCCGCCACCCCTTCCAACTTCTCCGCCGCAACAAGCCAATCCTCCACCACCACCACCACCGCCGCCTCCTCCCCCTCCCCCTCCTCCCTCTTCTTCTCCTCCTTCCTCCCCCTCCCCTCCAACCTCCTCAACGCCACAAACCCATTCGCAGCCCGCTCCCCCCCACCCCCAAGCACCACCCGACCAGTCCCTCCACCAGCAGTCCCACCACCAGCAGCACCACCACCACCCGCCCTCCGCCACGACCCTCGACTCGCCACCGCGCTCCACCCGCCGCGATCCGCCTCCGTCCCCGCGTCCCCCTCCCGGCGCGTAACCGTCGCCGCCGCGTCCGCGTCCGCATCCGCATCCGCATCCGCATGGCACAGCGCGACGGCACGCGCCAGCCCCAGCCGGGCGACGGTGCGCGCGACGGCGGGCTTGAGGGCGGCCAGGGCGGACTCGACGGCGTGGGGGGGAGGTGGGCCGGTTGCGGTTCGGGGGGTGGCGCGGATGAGGATCTCGTCGGCGGGGAGGAAGCTGGTTGTGAAGGTCAGATGGTGACTGGTGGTGACGGTGCGGAGGTCGGCGGCGAGGGCGAGGTCGAGCTCGTCGATGGTGAGGCCGAAGCGGGGGGTGGTGAGGAGGAGGGCGTTGAAGGGGCGGGGTTCTTGCTGGTGGTGGTGGTTGGGGGTGAGGGGAGGTCGGAGGGAGGACGCGGCGGCGTTGAGGTTGGCGGCGGCCTGGGCGACGCGGAGACACTGGGCGAGGGTTTTTGGGGGCGCCGATACGAACCGGGGGGTCTTGAAGATGCAGACGTGGCGGTGCGGTTCGGGGTCCTGGCTCTCCGAGTCCATGCCGAAGTCCTCGGCGAGCGCGTGCAGGAAGGCGCGCTGCGAGGATTGCATGGGCTTGAACCGGAGGCGCTTCTCGTCTGGTGCGGCCGCGAAAACACGGAACTCGCGCTCTTGCGACTGCGCCCAGCCGACGTTTGTGCGGAATAGCTTCAGAGTTGTGTCCGAGTACGGAATGTGGTCGTCGGTGTGGGTTTGGGGGTCGATATTCAGCGCCTCGGCGAGCTGCCGGTTGCGCTGGAGACGGAGACACTCGTCATCACACTTGAGGGTTGATTCTCGGGCAGGCCAGGGGTTGAGCCGTGTCGCCTGGCATCGGACTTCCTGCTTGCGGTGCTGGCACGGGCAGGTGGTGAACGCCTTGGACTGGCACGGCTTGTCCTCTTTGCAGGGAAAGGGGGCATGGCACTGGTCAGTGCAGGCGTGTTCGCATGACTTGCGAATCTTGCCGCAGGACTGCGGGCAATGTGAGCCGGAGAGGCCGGTGTCTTCACACTCCCCAGGCTTGTGGCATGGTTTCCGGCATTCGTGGGTCCCGCACTTGAGCTTCTTCCCACATGGCAGACCGCACCTAGCCTCCTCAAACCAGCAGGGCTGGTTCTTCAAATTCTTCTTGCCGCAGATACAAGGCTTTTCCACCAAGAAGGGGCATTTCGGGCAGGGGGTCTCGTCCGGGTGACACTGGTGGTTGACGGTCGGGTGACCACACGCGCGGGCCTTTCTGCATGGGAACCGACACTCGGGCGGTCTTGTCCCGCATGGCTGTGGCGGCTGGAGAACAGTACGGCCACAGGAGCAGCTGGTCTCGTCGAAGATGGCCTCGGGGCATGCCATGCACGGCCCCTTGTGGCACAACTGTTGGCAGGCATGCTTGCCGCACTTCAGCTGGCGGCCGCAAACCTGCAGGCAGATATGCTCAGGCTCGTAGTTTTCGTTGGCAGTCTTCTTTTGCTTCCGCCTCTCGGCAGCCTTCTTCTCACCCGAGCAGCAGCGCTCTCCACACTCGTGTCGACCGCAGTTGAGCTGAGCTCTGCAAACACGGAAGCAGATCGGGTGCTGGATGTTGCCCTGATGGCAGGCGGACTTGGCCGCTGCCCTCCCGCACCGGCAGGTGATCTCAACGGTCTGGGTGCAAGGCGCGCAAGAACCCGTGTGGCATTTGTCCTGGCACAGATGGCCACAGGCCAGAATCTTATTGCATGGCTTGTCGCAGTGCGGGACGGGGTCTCCACACGATCGTCTTGGCTCCGCAGGCATAGAATCAAGCCGAGTCTTGCCACATGGGCACTGAGTGACGATGTCTGGCGAGAGAGGGCAATGTGCGGCGGCTTCATCTTGTGGGTGGCATGGCTTCTGGCAGGCATGGTGGCCGCAGTCAAAGGGCCGGCCGCAGACCTTGCTGCAACGGAATGAGCCCTCAAACCAGTTGTCTGCATCGGGTGCCGTGCCGTCGGGTTCCGTGCCGTCGGATGTCGATGGCGACTGTAGCGGCCCATGCGCGAACGAGTCCGAAACATGGTCACGCTGATCGCAAGGAATGTCGCGCCGCTCCTTTCCGCAATAGCAGGTGGACGGCACGGGAATGTCGCAGGCACCACACAGTCCGGCGTGGCAAAGCTGAGAACAGTCGTGCTCTCCACAGGGAAGCAGATCGCCACACGGCTCCTGACAACTCCATCCCTTTCCGTAATCGGTTTCGCTGCATCGTTTGGTAGAGACATTCTTGCCGCAGAAGCATGTCTGGGTCGGGCCCATCAAGGTGCATGGCGGGCAAGGCCCCGCGTGGCACATCAGCGCGCACTGGTGCGGACATGTCGCCCGCGGTTTCGCGCACGTCTGTCCGCAGGTGTGGGGAGGGAGCCCCGGGATGGGCTTGGGGTCGGTATCTTTGCCACACCAGCACTGATACGGGCCCGGCTGCTCGATCAAGGCCGAATTGCAACCGGGGCACCTCCAGCCCTCGGGCTGGTTGGGGCCCGGGTTCTCGTCCCGTTGCTTCATCTGATTCGCGTGCCATTTCCGGACACACCCAATGTGGGTTACAGTCCAGCAGATGGAGCAAGACCAGAGCTTGGAGCTCCGCAGCACTTCGTTGGTGCAGATGACGCATTCGTACTGCCGATTATCGATATCCTCGTGGATACGCGTGGGCAAGTCCTCGGCTGACGACTTGGTCATCGCCCTCGGGGCAGGTGCTTGCGTCTTCCGTGCTGGGGCGGGAGGCTCGGAACTGTTTCTGGTGTGAGCCTCGGCTTTCCGGTAAGCAGGAGAAAATACGGACCCAAAAACCGGCACAGGCCGGCCGGGGACGAATTCCGGGGCAGCAGCACGTAGCTCGGGCACGACCGAGCTGGCGCCACCGCGGCCGGGAGGGGGTGGTCGGCGTCCTCCACGATGTGATACGACGATCGAGCGTTGTGCGGTGCCACCTCTGCCCCGTCTCGCACCCCTATCACCCCGTCCCCTCCCAGATTGGGCGGGACGCTGTTGACCGGCATCCCCAACGTCGCTTGCGGCGGCAACAACTGGGGCCGGAACATTCACGAGAGACGCGGGCTGCGGCTCGGGAGCAGCATTCGATCGCCATGGTCCGCCGTGATGCCCTCTTCTGGACCGTCCTCTGCGGGCCCCGCGTCCTTGGTGAGAAGCGCGCGGCGCTGGACTCGCTGGCGTCTCGGACATGGTCGAAGTGGGGTTGAGAATGTCAACAGGGACAAGAGGTTCCAGCGTGGCGGGGTGCAATCCCGGGTCCTGACGAGGACTTTTTCTGGTGCGCTTTTTGAAATACAGCGACTTCGGAAGAAAATGAAATGAAAATATAACCGGCCTCAACGAGAAAACGGAACGGCTTGTGAGCCTGAGAAAGAGGCCAAAATGGTGAAAGTCTGAAAGGTAAGCTGATGGCAAATGTACACAAAAACTACTCGGTATGAGTAATACGGTGCAATTGTCTCTTTGAGCCGGAATTAACACTGGCCTGGAGCCAGAGGGTTAGGGTGAAATACCTCGAGCACACCTCTTTCACCCACCCACCAGAAGCTCCGAGAAGCGTCCCCTTTACAGTACGAGCTATCTATAATTTGCTCCGTTCCAGACACCGCCGGTCAACCCGGAACCCTGTATTTATCACTTCATGCGAATGCCTGGTACGGGCAATTCCGTAATGGAATTAGGTATTCGAGACAGGTTCGTGTTCTTCACCTTCAATGCTTCTACATCCTCCATGTTCGTTCTTTCGGCACAATCCGGAGTTTAAACGGACCTTTTCCAAGTGGAACCCGGCTAGTCCGTCCCCGGGAAGCAGGGCCGGTGGAAGCTTGGTACTGCTAGCACGGAGTGTCATATGCATCTGTATGCCTTGCTGATACTAGTGACGGAAAATGGTAGTTTCTACCAACTATCCAATCCTGAGGTGTACTGTACTCCGTACCTGGAACCCGATGCTAACAGGGACCAGCCTGGGGGCCTAATACCAAGCCAGATGATCCCGTCCATACGAAACTGACGGGCGCGAGTCGTCTGGAGCGATCGCACATCCACCCGCCTGTCGGCGGTCTGAATTCCCGAGACACGACACGAGATGTCGGTCTACAATTGGAATCGTTGCGTATTACTGTATAAAATACTGCAGGAACCCTTGTCCTCGCTCTGGACCAACGGCGCGACGGTGCGATGTGGCGAAACCAAGTCCCCTAATTTCTGGCTTGCGGCCGATCACGATCCGAGAAGCCGGATTGCCGGAAAAGATTCGAGCCCCTATGAAATCCCATCCAGAAACCGGTGTTTCGGCTCAGACAACCAGCCCGGGCTGAGCGCTCGGGTTGCTGCTACTTGCCTGCCATATTGCCGGTATTCATGCCGCTCGTCTGTGTTGTTGTTTTGAGTTCAGTCCGCTGCTTGAGCACAAGGCGGGCTGCAGGGGATCACTAACAATCCCGCATATAAAACCCGACGGCGCGTGATTAGTGTCCCAATCAGCGCCCTTTAACTTCCCCCGCGGTCCCGGCCAGCCACTGTTATTGGCGCATCCTGCCGGGTAGAGACCCCGCCCTGGTCCTCCTGCCCTGCATTCCCGAACCGAGCGCTGCGAGCCAGCCATTTGGTGAGTTCCATAGGTTCTCCCTCCCTCCCCCCTCGAGCCCGGTCCTCTGCCAGCGGCGCCTGCTTGCACTGCATGGAAGGCCTCGACTCACCACCTGCTTTTCCAGAAGCTCTTGCAACCTCCCGTCGGTCAGAATCGCGACACACAGCGAACGGCTGACGTCTCGAGACCCCGGCGAACCCTAGACGCGGCGTCGTTATGCGTTGAGCCGAACGCAGCGATTGAACGCGGTCCTCGCCAGCCAGCCAACGACAGAAACCGAACCCGTTTGCGGCGATTTGCCAGTTTTTACGCATCAACCCGCCATTATCGAACCCATCTGCACCTCGTCTTCCCGGCGACAGACCCGGTCTCCCGCGCGCAACACGCACCTCGGCCAACATGGAGCCGGTTCCCGAGACGGAGAGAATGGAGGAGTTTCGACCCTCTCCCCTTCTGAGCCTCAAAGTCGGCCCCCCAGAGCTCGCCCACTTGAGGAAGCCTCCCACTATCCGCCGTTCGACCGACCCCTCTCCGTCTTCGCCCATCTCGCCGTCCTGGGCACCTCCCTCCCTCCCCTACCGTCCCCGCGCATCTTCGCCCTTGTCGTCGAGCAACCACCACGTCCGGTCCCGGTCGGCCGCGAGCTTGATGCCTCCGGCCATGGCTCGCACGCAGTCCATGCCCGGCACGTCTGGGACCGGCCACCTTCTATACTCCCCCCATATCCGCCCGCAGAGCCCTTCCGGGTCGCCCAGTCGGATTCGTATCCCGCGAAAGCCGTCGGACGAGGGCTTCCCTTCGTCGCCAACCCGAGTTTCGGTTCTCGACCCCGAACGAAACCTACCGGAGCGGCACAGCTCGCCAAACCTGGGCCTGGGCATTGGATCGACCACGCCGATGCCCAAACTGCGGAGGCCATCCTCCCCGCTCTACCAGGTTGCACACGCTGGGGCGAGCTCGGTAGCCGGCGGAGTTCCCACCACACCCTCTTCAATCGCCACCTCGCCATACCGACCATACGAGCCGTTCACCAGCAACTATGCCTACTCGGCGGCCTATACCTCGTCCTCCGTTTCCTCGACCCCAACCTCGGCCAGATCCAGGAGCCCCAGCATCTCCAGTCTCGAGACGATCCCCGACTCGCCCGACGCCGAAGAGGCAGCCCTGGAGGCCGAGAGAATAGCGCAGCTCAAAGCTGCCGCGGACGCTGCCGAGGGCGGCGACGCGAAGGGGAGGGCCAGTCTGGACGGGCCGGCGCGCGGCCGAATACTGAACGGCTTCGGCGCCCGGGACAAGCGGAAACGGTGGAGTGTCTGCGGTGCCGAGAGGAGGCAGGATCTGGACTTGGAGACGATATGGGAGGATTAACGCCCTGCCCGACTATAACGTGGGTACGGTACGGCATGACTGTCTGATGGAGTCGAGGCGGCAGAGTATGTACGCCAGAGGCCAGATTGAGAGGGAGAAGAATGAGGGGTGGATCCCTCGGGGCGGCGCTTGTCAGTCTCGGGACATGTGGGCATATGGTTTCTTTATTTTGCGTTCTTTATCCGCATCGGGGCAGGGTCGACATTGACAGGCGTTTAGTGGAACTTGTTGTTCTGATACCCTTCCCCATCGGCATTTATCAGGGCCCTGTGGCGGCCGCCACACTGTATCTGGGAGCTTCGGTCTGGGGGGTAACGTGCTTTATATTGCCGGTTCTAGTGGTTGAGCGTCAATACACAATAGCTATATTGCATCCATGGCCTTGTGTGCATGCGAGCCGTTGTTGCTTTGTCTAATACCAGCAGATAAAGGGTGCTTTGAAGGCGCCTACCAGACCCTGCAGCATTGACTCTAGACGGTCAGCTTCTGAGTCCAGTGGAACAATGGCTGTGGCTCGAGTGTGGTGACTGAGTCTGTATGAAATAGTGAACACCCTGTTTCACAGCTTGAAAAAGGGGCCATGACATCTTTCATCCCAACCCCCTTTCCCCATGGCCAGGCCCCAACAAGAAGCACATAGTCTCGATAAACACACACCACAAACACAACCTACCCGTGAATGAAGGGAGCGTGGTGCAGTGGTAAAACCGCAACTTGTGGGCGCCTCCGGGACACCACACTGTGGATCGTGCGTAAGACAGGCCTGCCGTTCAGATCACGAAACATTTCTTTTTCTTTTAGCATGTTACTATTGAGCACAGCTCCGAGGGATTTTCGACTTGCAATAACGCATTGCAGCTGGCAAGAGTGAACATTATAAACTCAGGTCTGCGTAGATTGTATGGGCTCTGGCTTGTCATCCTACATACCAACAAGACTTTCAGTGAGTAGTTTCCTAGTTGAACCTATTCCTCAGCTGGACGATAAATGCTTTGCCACTCTCCAAGAGGCTCATCAAGTACAAAACCGTTGTCGTTGTTGATATTCAGGCTGGGTTAGGCTGTCTTTACACAGGGCACCTCAACATGGACTTTTCCCAAACCAAACAATACAGTCGGCCATACACCGCCTGTTCCCGTCCCCCTCAGCGGGCCACCCCTCAATCAAACGGTATCCTCCTCAGCGGCTCCACGCGCCCCCTCTTGCGCATCTCCTCGGCGGCGCCGATGCTGCTCGGCACCTTGATGCCGCAACAGTCCCCCCACGAGCTCGCCTGGTGCACATGCCGGACCCCGTCCTTATCAAACACGGCAACCTCGCCGCCCTCGCCGGCCTCCTCCTCCTCACTGGGGCCCTCCCCGGCCACGGGCTCACTCATGCCCTCGGGCGCCGGAATCAGCGTCCCAAACAGGAAATGCTGCATCACCGGCAGCTTGCCCAGCACCTCGGACACAAACATGCGCTTCATCCCCCCCTCGATCTTGGCCCAGTTGCGCGCGCTGCTGATGTCGTCCAGCATGGGGCTGTGCCAGCGCAGACCCTTGACCGTCTTGGTGCTGTTGACGAACGCGACCTGGCCCAGGTACAGGAAGTCCGGGCCGAACTCCTCGAGCGCCAGCTCCTGGTGGATGCCGCGCGGCGTCACGACGCCGTGGCCCACCAGCTGGCTGGCGCCGAACAGGAACGGCAGGAACTGGTAGTCGTCCAGCCCCCACACGCCGTGCGACCCGGCCGGCTCCAGGTAGTACGTCGCCTGCACGAGGCGCATCACGGCCAGGTAGCGCGTGAAGACGCGCAGCACGAGGGCGGGGAAGTCGCCGCCGCCGCCGCCGCCGTCGAGGTGGCCCAGCTGGTGCAGGCACAGCAGCCACATGGTGAAGTTGAGCTCGTGGCCGGAGCCGTAGTCGATGCGCGCGCGGTTGCCGAAGGAGTGGGTGAGGTAGGCCGACAGCTCGGCCGCGGCGGCGGGGTCGGGGATGTCGAGGAGGGTCGCGTGCCAGGCGGGCGAGCGCTGCTTGATCTTGTCGAGGAAGACGCGGAAGGTCTTGTTGCCGAAGCGCGAGCCGCCCTGGTCGTCGGGCGGGGAGTCGCGGCAGAGGGCCTCGGCCTCGTCGAGGATGGTGAGGATGGCCCGGACGGTGGGGCGCAGGTCGGCGTCTTTGATGGCAGAGATGGCCGTGCCGCGGACGGACTCGGAGAGGCCGAAGATGAAGGAGAGGATGAGCTTGTATGTGGGGGACGCGAGGAAGAGCTGGTGGTCCGCGGGGGAGACGATCCTCCGGGCGGGGACCGTGAAGGTGAGGGTTGCCGGGTCCGGACGGGGCGGGGCCACCGGCGTCTCAGGCACCGGGACCGGGTTCGCTGGCTCGGCTCTCTTCCGCCGGGGTTCCAGTTTGGGGATGCGGTCCTTCAGATCCGGTATTCCCCGGCGCGGTGCCGGGGGGGAATGGGCCGTCCCGGTGCCCTTGGTCGCCGCTTCAGGTGCAGGAGCCGATGTTGACGACATTTCGAAACGCCTGGTATTTGTCGCTTTTTGGTGATGCAGCTTAATCGTTCAAATTTCTCATTTTAGTTCCAAACAAGAGGCGAGTTCATCAAGGTTCCATGTGAGGCGGGGTTGAGGTTGGAAGGCGAAGGCGCTGGTTGGCGGAAGCTCTGAGCTTCGCGGCTGCAACATCCCTGTAAGTGGCTGCATTGTTTGCTGCGTGCCTGCGGAGTGCGGACGCTAGAAGATGCGGGGCTCTGGCTGCGCTGCACTGAGTCGCTGCAAACTCAACAAACAGCCACGGCGCTTGCCAATTCCAACCCTCAACCAGGCTGCCAAATCATTTTCATCTTTGGTCTCCACACAGCAACACAAATCAGCAAAATGACAGCAGCAACAACAACTCCAGAAGCTGCCGTGGGAGTCCTCCCGCGAGCGGACGGGTCTGCCAAGTACTCTCACGCCGGGTACACGGTAACCGCCTCGGTGAATGGTCCGATCGAGGCGCAACGGCGGGACGAGCACGCGTATGAGGCACACGTCGATGTCACCGTACGACCCGCGGCAGGGGTTGGAGGTGAGCGTCCCCGCCCTACCCGGGTCGCGGCTCGCGGCTCGCGGACGACGGTTTCTCACTGGTAATCTATCTACATAGCAACCCGGGAGCGGCACCTCGAATCGATTCTCCAGTCTTCACTGTCCCAGATCATCCTTGTCAAGAATTTCCCGCGATCCGTCATCCAAATCGTTCTCCAGATCGAGGACTCGCCAGAGAATGACTATGTGAACACCAAGCTTGTTCAGGCCAGCCTGGTGAGGAGAGAGATCCCACGGCGAGCAGCGTTACCGTGCTAACCCTGAGCTGCAGAACTTCGCCATCATGCCGGCCCTGATCCAGACAGCAGTTCTTGCTCTTCTCTCGGCGGCTGTACCAATGCGGGCGACAGCGACGGCAACTGCTGTAGCGACAGTGCGCCAGGGCGGCGCCACCAAGACAATAGTAGATCCCTCCCCGCGAGAGGTCGAAACGGCACAGTCGGTTCATGTATTCGCCTTTACGTCGCACGACGAGCTACTTCTTGCGGAGAGTGAGGGGGATTTCACCGTCAAGGAGTGGGACGACAGTTACGAAACCGCCAAGGCAATCTGCTGCCGGCCAGAGCCAACGAAGGAGGGGATTGCCATGGTGCTCGACGACGAAACTACCGCCGGCCCGGATATGCGCCATTTCCTCCGGCTGGCCATGGAAACCAAAGTGGCATCGGATCTCTATTGGAAGTGAAGTGGCATAGGGCGCCAAATGCCAGGTGTTGAGTCTGTCTCATCGCGACGACTGGTCACCGAGATAATCCCGAAGCTCGAGTTCGGCCGTCTAAACAAAACACGCGAAGGGAGCCATTCCAAGGCGGGAACCATTCCAAGTGCCGCTTGCATCACAATCGCAGACATGCCGAAACAGCGACGATTGTTACGTTGCGGCGTGAAGGAAGACAGGTGCGGGTGAGCATGCATGGATAATGCATCGCTCTATCAGGGCTCGGCCTGAACGGTTGCGCGGCTCCGCGACTACGAATCGGCCATCGGCAGGTAGCCCCGGCGCTGGTGAGTTTGAGCTTGACACCAGGGACCAAACAATGAATGCTCGTTTTCTGGGGTTTTGCGACTTTGCATCGGTTTCTGTGTCGTGATGGAGGCCGGGCATCGCCGGCTCAAACGGGGGCGGGGCCGCCGCCTGCACGGCCATGTTTGAGACTGCCCCATGAGCGGGTCGAGACCCTGTTTCGTCTCACCTTTTCTTGCTCCAGATGGCACACAGGAGCCTTTTTGTCAGGCTTCTGTAAGACGGAGACTATATTGTGCAAGCATTCGAAAATGGCGTCTCAAAACCGGAGACCGGCTTGCTGATGTCCCTGGCTGCTGGCATGCCTGGCTCGCCTGGTTGTCCCGGGATGTGGGGGGTTCCAGAACGATGGCGACGTCCCGCTTTTCAGGTGGGGAAGTGGGTACTGTCAAGAAACTGTCGCCGCTGCCGAAGGTTCTCGAGCGCGAGTCGAGGTACCGAGACGACCCAGAGCCTCGAAAAGCGGTTGGTGATTTGTGCGAGGATTTCATCAACGAGCCCCTTACCGATGCAGGACAATCATCTCGGTACTGTGCTACAAAGAAAGCCAAGGCCGCCGGGCCGCGACTGCGACCGTCCTACTCGCCACCGAAGGTTCCAAACATTCGTCGAACCGAGGGATCTTCATGCGGCTGCTTCCAGCGTGCCAGCGTGCCGTTGCATGACGGTTGGTGGAGCTGGTTTGGGCGGCAGATGTGCAAGGATGAGCCCCACGATGCTACGCTACAATGTTGTACTACACAACAACTGCTCGCCTCCGGATCATGGGAGCATGGCATCGCGGAGAAAAGATGAGTCTCGCATACCCCATGTGCCATGTCGGTTCGCCAAACAGGCTGTCGATGGTGCCTTGGTCACAATCAAGCTGCGTGTACCGACCGGGCCCGCCCCTACTACCGTGTACCAGCGGAGGGAGGGAGCGGCCAAGGGGCCGATAAGATTACGACGAGAGAACACCCTCCGGATTGCATCGTGTTGGGAGCTTGGGATCCTGCAGTCCCCCATCAAACCAGGATACAACTCTTTGCAAAGCATCCCACAGGCCCAGTGCTTGCCGGCATCTCGGCATGGCCCAGGAGTTGTGCCAGCCGCCCAAATCTCCAAGGGTACATACGCATGCAGGATGTAGCATGGTCATGCTCTCCACAACCCCAACTCCAGAATCCCCGAGATACTTGTTTGTATGTACATACGTGCGGCAGTTTTTCAAAACACTCCAGCAGGTGACCCAAGCTTATTATCCCCTGTCTTTCACGAGCTTCATCGTTGCAGCGCATGAGGTATAACCCGCCAGAACGCTATGCCATGAATCGTTCTCATCATCTCCTATTTTCGCAGAGCGCTGGTAGTTCCTGCAATCTTCTCCCTGTCTCTTTGCTTGACTTCTCTGTCTCTGTTTTTCCTGGTATATACGGCCATCCCCATTATTCCACCTTAATTTGTCGATTTGTTGGCTTTTGTCTTGACCGCGTCCGACGTCGCCGTTCCTTCAGCTGCTGCCCAATCGCTGTCAACGTCACCTCGACGAGCCTTGCATTGGCTTCGAATCCGTCACTCTCTTCGAATCCTGCGGGCAATCACATCTCGGCTTTCTGGATCTGGCATACTCCAGCATAAGAATAGATCAGATCACCTGCGTACTTGTCCATCCCGTGGTCGGGGCATTCTCCTGGTGCGGTTCGACCACGTGAAGGTCGAGTACATTAGTTGGTTACACTGTTGCAGCTCGGGTCACCGATCACAATATCTGTACTTCCGTCCGTACACAGGACGGCAGGCCCGATTGCGTGCACTTGCAGGGAACGCCACAATCACCAGCGCGGCGGAACAGCCTACAGCGGGCCCTCGCTGCAATTGACCCCGCCAACCCGCCACCGACCCCTCGAACAAAAGCCAATTCCCGCTCGGCAACAAGTCCCGGAGACTTGCACACCACCATCTTCAATTCCTGCGACACAAGTCGTGTTTCCCAATCGGTACGCACCAAAGGTGCCCGTTGACTGCCGAGATTGGGTCATTTGCGGACTCCGAGGTGAGCACTTTCGCCTGTTTTTTTTTTTTTTTGTGTTTGTTGGGCCATGGGGTGTACTGCACCTCATGCACCACGTGGGCCTGTCTTAGGCGGGCCGGGCACAGCGCGAGAGAGAACCCTGCAATGACAGAGGAGCGCAGTGCCGCGGCATTGTTCGCGTTGTTGGGCGAGCTCCAGACAAGCTGACAGGCCCGCTGACGCTCTTGTGTTTGTAGGTTTTGCGGTAGCTGGTCTCGCTCGCGGCAAGCACATATTTCGACGGAACAAAGCAGTACGTACAGCACTTGCAGACGCCCAATCCCCCCCCGGGTCCCGTCACCGCCTCTGCCGGTGTTCCGGTGACGTCGATACCACCGTGCATCGGGTCTTCTCCTGCATCTCTGCATCTCCCTTGTGTGGGTTACACGCGCTGGAATTCCGCCAGATTCGGCCCGTGAAACCGGCCCTGCTACAAGATCCGCTGGGCTTGCTGTATAGCGGCTGCTCGCGCCGGTGGACACGCCTCCAGGGCTGGCCTGGTGTGATACATACTTGTGGCTGCTCGACTCCAGCACGCCTTGACGATGGCCGACAGGGGACTCTCGCTAAACCCAGAAAAATGCCAGGATTGCGCTGGGTCGGCGGGGCCGAAAATAGCCACCCCACCGCTCGCTGGACCCGAAACGACCATGCCCGGCTCAATTCACCCACTTGTCCTTAGTCACCCCGCCGACATCCCGTTCTCTCCGCAGGACCCTCCGCAGGAGCGCTGCAGCCCGGATGGGGCTAATATCCTCTCATCCGCCAACTCTGACCCCCCCCAGCGCTCCAATGCCGACCTAGCACCTTTGCCATTGCGTTTGGACACCAACCACTCGACTGCCGGGACGCCCTTCCCAACTCCCGACGGCGCAGTGGCTGAATTACGGACGACGACGACGACGACAACAGCGACAGCAACAATCCGAAATGCAGAACCCGACCCCGAGTCTCCACCTTCTCAGCCTGTAGCAGGCGCGTCGCTGACTCTCGACTCCCACTCGCTGTGGAACGCCAACCAGCCTCCCGAGACCGCCTCTGCTTCTGGCCACGGCCACCGAAAGAACGCGCTCTCGATCGAGTCTGTCCCGCGGCAGACGATTATGAAGGCATTGGCCTCGGTAGCCCGCAGCAACAAGCCCCCGGCCCTGTCGCTCAACGGCATGCTGTCCGTTCACAGCGTCCCGAAGGGCGCCGACAACCCCCCGGGGTCCTCGTCGTCCCAGCAGCTCTGCGACGCGCTCAATGGCATTGCCCAAGCGCAAATCTCCCGGCCCAATGCCAGTGCGACGCCCACCGCTGCGTTCCCCTCGCTCCAATCGCCGTGCTTCTACCACACCCGATTCGATGACGCCGTCGATATCGACAAGGTATTGGAGGAGATCAAGCACGAAAATTGGATGTCGCACTCGCGCCTTGTCCAGACGGCCACGGGGGTCCGGGAAGTGTCGAAACAGCTTCGGCGCCGGCCAATTCGGCGCGCCGTCAGGAACGTCATGATCGTTACCAAGGCCCGGGACAACCACTTGGTCGTGCTCACACGCGAGCTGGCGGCGTGGCTGCTGCAGACCCCGCGGTATGGCAATGACGTTGGCGTCAATGTCTATGTCGACGCCAAGCTGCGCCACTCGAAGCGATTCAACGCTCGGGGCATCATGGACCAGAACCCCCGCTTCCAGGACATGCTCAAGTACTGGACCCCGGATCTGTGCTGGAGTCAGCCGGAAAAGTTCGACCTGGTGCTTACTCTCGGCGGCGACGGCACCGTTCTTTTCACGTCGTGGCTGTTCCAGCGCATCGTGCCGCCGGTTCTCTCGTTCAGCCTCGGCAGCCTCGGCTTTATGACCAGCTTCGAGTTCGAGCGGTACAAGGACCATCTGAACCGTGTCATGGGCGAGGACGGCATGCGCGTCAACCTCCGCATGCGCTTCACCTGCACCGTCTATCGGCACGGGTCGAAGGGCCATGAGGTGGAGGAGGGCGAACAGTTCGAAGTGCTCAACGAGCTGGTCATTGACCGCGGGCCGTCGCCCTACGTGTCGAACTTGGAGCTGTACGGCGACGACGAGCTGTTGACCGTGGTCCAGGCGGATGGCTGCATCTTTTCCACCCCGACTGGTAAGCTCCCCTACCCGGCCCTTTTTACCCGCTGTCCCCTAGTACTGACCCGCATACCAGGATCCACCGCCTACTCCCTCTCCGCGGGCGGCGCGCTCGTCCATCCGGACATACCCGCCATCCTGCTCACCCCAATCTGCCCGCACACCCTGTCCTTCCGGCCCATGGTCCTCTCCGACACGATGCTCCTGCGCGTGTCGGTCCCGCGCAACAGCCGCGCCACGGCCTACTGCGCCTTCGACGGCAAGGGCCGCATCGAGCTCAAGCAGGGCGACCACGTCACCATCACGGCGTCGCAGTACCCCTTCCCGACCGTCGTCCGCGCCGACACGGAGTGGTTCGACAGCGTGTCGCGCACTCTTAGATGGAACGTGCGCGCCGCAACGCAGAAGGGCTTCGTCGCCAACGGCGGCGGCGGCGGCGGCGGCGGCGGCGCCGATGGATCTGCCGACGGTAGCGAGGAGGACGAGGACGGCGCAGGCGGCAGCTGGGACATCGACACCGACTCGGCCTGCTACGCCAGCGAGGAGAGCAGCACCGCGGCCAGCCCGCTCCGGAGGCAGATGAGCATGCTGGTGCTGTAGATGCTGCCTCTTGTTTTGGATGGAGTGCTGCCCCTACCCCGTCAGTGTAGTTTTTTTTTTTTTTTGGTAGAGCGCGGAGAAGCAGGCAGGCAGGCAGGCAGGCAAGCGTGATTGATCACGAGGCCGGGGCCGGGTACGCGCGTGGCTGGGAGGGAATTGGGATTGGGAATTACCGGCGTTGTTTCCCCCCCCCCCGCGGGACCCGTTTATTTGTTTGGTTTTTGGGATTGACGGGATATTGACGGGAGGGAGGAGGAGGGGCTGGGGTGATTATCCTTACAAACTCCCGTTTTGATAGGGTTGACAACTGGACATATGTACCTTTTCAATGGGTGGGGGTGATGTCATGGATAGAGGGGCTGGATGGACGAGCGAGCTGGGAATTACAGGCATCTTTTAAACGGTGGCTATTATTACCTACCCCGCAGCCGTCTCCCTGGTGCATATGCTCACATGTCGGTGGCTGTCCAATCTAAGCGCTGGGTGTTGGGTCGGTAGTGGTTTGATCGACGGAACATGAAACCTACCTAATCTAGGTAACCACCCATCGCAAGATGAAAGCATGGGGCCATTAGGTGAACGGGTCTCCCTCTATACAGTCTTGAGCTCCATTCCTTAGGTAAGGTGTGGATGGTAAGGCACATGGTATTTTGCATCTAGGACATAGACATCCTCAGCAGTCAAATCGCGTCAATCCACGGTGCCATAGGCGGGAGGCAGTGTCATGTTTGATGTCAACAACACCGGCAACATCGTCCCATTTTCCGCGCAGTTCGCCCAAACAGGGCAAACACATAGCTAACCCGGCCCCAGCCCACCCCCCATCCGTCGCTGTGCGCCAAATAACAGTCAACCAACAAAGTAAACAACCCCCTGGCAGCTAGTCGATCGGACGTCCACACCACGCGCATCGGCAGATGTCCCACGGCACATATGACCGACCCTCGCCAACCGCCAGGAGCCCACTCAGGCATCCCCTTCCCCCCCCATCATGATTATACCTTGTACATCCCCCCCCATCTTAGTTGCTTCTCATGGTCCAACATGGCTCTCCCCTTCCCCATCAGGGCGGGTATCAAAAAAGGTACAGATCATATCACCAACATATGAAAATCGGCCAGCTCGAAAGGGCCGCCGTCATCAACGCCAATTCCCCTGACTAAGCGAGAGCAGGCCTGCCACAGCATCAACGTCGCCCTTTTTACTGGGGCTGACTTGGCCGCGCATGAACCGTTCCACTTCGTCGTCCAGCGCGGCGGGACGGCGCGATGCAGGACTGTTGTTGTTTTCCGCGTCCTCGTAGATATCCAACGGAGACTGCGCCCGCTTGCCTCGCCGGAAGCCGCCGGTTGGGGCGGTGTTGGCGCGGTTGGAAAGGAAGGCCGGGTTTCGGCCTTCGAGAAGCACGCGTGCCGGTGTCCGGCGCGGTTGTTTCTTGTCTATTTTTGATGGGCCCGAGGGCAGTGGTCGTCGGCCCCATGATGTCCCGTTGGTGCGAGGTGCATGGCGGAACGACGGCCGCGGGTTGCCGTCCTCGTCGGGGCTCCAGTTTTCTTTATCCGAGTCGTGGCCAGACAGGGACACAAGCGGGCTGGCCTTTGGTTTGGCCGAGAGTTTGTTGAAATCTCGTTGGATATTGTGCTTGTCGCTGGGGCCCAGCGTGGTCTGCATCCTCGCAACGCTGCTCGTTGTCCTGCTAAGCTTGGCCCTCTTGGCCATTTCGTTGCGGGGCGCCGCCTTGCTCATGGTAGCGGTACGCTTCGCACCGCTGCTCTGTTGCAGGGGGCTGCCGCCCGTCGCGCTCGTCGACCTGAGCAAGCTAATAGCCGCGATGGCTGATCCTCTGCTCTCGTGCTTGGCTTGTGCCGTCAGGGCATCCTCACGGTTCTCTGCGTCGCAGCAGAATTCCCACGCATGGACATCCCGCGACCGGCCACGTGTAAGCCGGGGAGGCAGCGGCTGGCTGTTGGTCTGGGGCAAGGAGCTGGTGATCATGGAGATGGGCGGCAGAGTTATAGTTGGTGTACTGTAGCTGCGCTGCAATTCTGGCCGCCGCGTGGGCCCCAAACCGTAGAGGGTTTCCGGGGTCGGCGGTGCAACACTACGGCGTGGCGGCGAGGGTATTGAGGGGACGACCTCGGCCTTGCCCTCCAACGACATCGACAGGCGGAATCGTGACGGTTGCGAGCTCGGTGGAGGGAGGATCGAGCCAGAAGGAATGGTGGCCGGACAGGAGGAGGTCAAGTCATCAAGTCTACAAGTTGCGTTAGCCACGGTCAGATGGTAAAGTGCGGGAGGGGGTCCGACCTGAAGGAATCGTCACGGCTCAGGGGTGGTGTCGAAAACGAGCTCGCCGTGTTCCACCGATTGGCTAGGTAGCCGATCGAGCCGGAGAAAGACCGCGAAAGCAGCTGTCGGGGCTCTCTCTCGGCTGACACTGGCGCGGCGGACTCCCCGTTGGAAACGCTTCCCCTTGCTTCCCACGACCTGGCTTCCTGAGGCGTCTCTTGAACCTTTTCAGCCTCATCACTGGAATTCGAAGTGGCGAGGTCGCAATGGGGAGGAGACGGCGGGGGAAACTGGGGGCGCGACATGTCCGGAACTCCTAATGATAGACTGCTGTTGTCGGAGCTGAACGAGGAGTCGTGGAGCGGGTCGGATGGGATGAGGTGCGCGACCACGTGCATGCCGCCGTATCGCAGGGCTGCTATCTCCTGGGGGGAAAGAGGACGTGATTTTCGCCGGTCGTTCTGGCGCCTGTTCTGGAACCAAATCTGGCTGGGATGTTAGTGCCCAATTGGTCCCCAATACCGGGTGCAGACGCGTGCCGTGGCCGTGGACTGACCTGGACCTCCTTCTCATTGAGAGAGACGCGCTTTACAATGTCAAGACGCGCCGCCTTGTCGGGTTTTGGGTTTGCGTTGTATGCCGTCTCGAGGACCGCCTTGTCTTTTGCTCTGCAGGGGAAACACGTCAGTGTTGGGGAGCCCAATTGGAGTGGTAGGTTGCCGTGGCATGGCATGGCTGGCCTGGCGGTGGCTTGTGGTTGGGGCACCCACGCGGTCCGTTTCCTCTTGCCCTTGGGATGGCGTTCCTCGTCGACAGCTAGCGCGGAAGGGTCTTGGCTGGGCTCCAGCGACGACTGAGAGCCTGACGGGGCCGGGTTGCTGCTGTCGGGAGAATTGAGCAGGCCGTCGCAGGCGGCGTCGGGCGAGGGAGCAGGAGGAGTTGAGGGTTCGGAGGGGGAGGACGGGGCCCGAGGGTCCATGGTGGATTGGTCGGATTCCAGCCGAGTCAGCAATGCATGTTCGTCCATGCCGTGTGTGTGCACGCTGCAAACTGGCGCTGTCGAGGGTTTCCGGCGGCGGTCTATTCGACAAGACAAAACAAAAGTAGAGAGTGGTGTGGGAAGGCAGCCGCTGGGTACAATATACGCATGCGACGTGAGGGAAGGAGACGTGACGCGAGGCTGGGAAAAGGCGTGGAGAGAGCATTGGGAGGGGAATTATTATGTGCAGACCGCGATCTGGGGCAGGCGCGGGCAGGCGGGCAGCGCGTGGTGCAGCCCGCAATCATCAAAAAAAGACCCACGTCGTGTAAGCTCCGCTCCTGCCCGCGTCGAGCTCCGACCAATCACAACAGCGGCCGTCGCGATCCTCCGTCCAAATGAGGAAACACAGTCAACAGTGCTCGCTGGGAGTAACAGCAACGCAATGCCAAGCCGGCTCAAAATCCAAGGTTGGTTCTGCATGCTCCTTTCCTCCCCTGTCTCTCCATCTTTCTCAAACCAGCATCGTTCTGCCAAGCGGATTGCAACCATTCCACCTTACGCGCGCGCGCTTCTCGAACAAAAGACTGGTTCCCGCCCATCCGCCCTTCGGCATTGAAGGCTGCATGGCATGGCCATCCCCATCAGCTGAGCAGGATGGCGTCGTCACCATGGGCGGCGACAAACCGTTTCGTCAGCTCTTGGTTGCAAATCCAGTTGCTGCATCTGCCTCGGGCCAAACCCGCGCCCCGGCAATCCGACATGTCCCGTCGCGCGCAGTGGCAGCACCCCGCCGGCCTCGTCCCCCAGAAAACTATTAATAGGAAAGAAGACGGACTGCGGAAGATAGAAACCGAGGGCATCCCAACCAACAAGACTTCGCGACTCTCAAGGTGCCCTACAGTAGGTTGGCCCGATTCAACCCATCCTCACTCGTCGCCGGTGCCGTCTTGAAACATGGCTTGGAGATGGCCCGCGGCCCGTCTTGCCGCCAGCCGATCGTTCTCGAGCTTGACAATACGCGACTGCAGGTCGATCTTTTCCTTATCCCTCTTCTTGATCCCCTCCCGGAGCGCGTTCCGGCTCTGTTCCACGCCGCGGGCCTTGCGTGCGTGCAGGTTCAAAGTCTCTCGTATGGCGCGCCGCACCGGCATCTGAATCGATTCGCCCTGGAGCAGACCTAGCACCGCGGTAGTGATGTCGGCGTCGGTCTCGAAGCTGTCTCCCTGGGGCTGGCTAAAAGCGTGCCGGGTTCGGGTTGGCGTCGGCGTAAGAGGCGTGCCCACAGCTGTCCTGAATCGCTTCGGGCCGGGCTCAGAGACGGCCTGGAAGCTGTTTCGCGATTTGGGCGTGGGCGTGGGCGTGGGCGTCCCACCCGGGGTCGGGGGAGGATCGCTGAACTGAGACCATTGGGATTGCTGAGACCGGGAAAGGTGCGCGCTCGAGTCGGCCATCACCATGGGCTGCAGACCATTGTCGGAGTCGAAATCGCCCAGCTCGATGGTCTCAACCGTGCCCGTGAAGTTGGCGGCTCCTGGTCCTGCGCCCGCATCCTCGCCAGCAAAACACTTCCTCTTGGTCGTCGGGTTTGCTGGTGCCCCTGGGCGACTAGCTTTGGCCGCAGAAGAGCTGTTGAACGGGTCATGCATAGACCCCTCGTCCGAGTCATAGCCACTCCAAGCCCCCTCGTCCCGTGGGCACGGGATCCCACGGAAGATGCGCGGCCTTGGGGCCGGCGTGGGGAACGCGGTGCTGGCGGGTGAGAAGAATGCCTCCATGCTAGCGAAAGTCGCGTCAAACCCAGACTGAGGCGTTCCGAGGCGGGTCACCTTGCCGCCGCCCGTGCTGCTCCCGGCCACCCCTTTGTCGGCAGACCGGGCCTCCTGCTCGAGCGCGTGGTCGCTGTCCTCAAACAGGAAGAATCCGCATTGCGACCTCCGAGGCTTCTGGCATGTGTAGAACCATCGGCCAGCGTTCGGGTTGCCCTCCTTCCTGACCTGGAAGCGGGCCGCGGGGAGGGGACAAGCGCCTGGGGCCGTGTTAGGGGTCAGGTCGGTATGGATGAAGGGGGGCCGCGGGGGGACCCACAGAACCAGGTGTCGTTTTCAAACTTGCCCCGCGGGCCTTGGAATGATGGAGGCATGGATTCGAGCTTCTGAGCCAGCTGCGGTTGGGCAACGCTAGGTCCCTATGCCGACGGTCTGGAACGTGGTTTTAATGATACCAGAGGTTAAAAGTGACCCCAATATTGATATTGATCTCATACCATATAAGCCAGGCGGCATCTATAGTATTTGCCTGTGTGGTGAGTCGTGCGTGACCTGGGAAGCCTGCAATGTCGTGCGGAGGGGAGCTGAAGCGACAAGGCTGATGCGAAGTTCGCCAATGACAGCGACACCACACGGGCTCTTTCAGTGGCTGGGAGAAAGCGGGGTATGCTTATGGGGCCCTGTGATTGGGGCCCCTCAGTTTGGACCACGCGGCTGCAGCATGGTGCCTTCGGACGACTGCTCTGTGTCGCCGTCCGAGTTCGAGATCGCGCTGGCAATTTACTTCCGTCGGATGGTTGTGTGCCGCTTGGGGGCGGTAGGCTGTTCAGTATGTGTGCGAACATGAAGTAAAAGCAGTACAAATACCCCCAGATTATTGTACAACGCCGCCAGCAAAATACAAAACAGAGAACGAAACAACCACCAATTAGTATGGGTATAAAACGGCGTGTGCGTGACCAAACCAGCAAACAAAACACCCCGCGCGAAAACGAAAACAAAAACAAAAATCCATCCATCCATCAAATCTCAAAAAAATACTCCTCATCCAGCCCCTCCCGCCCCGGCACCACCCCCGTCCCCCCCCCGCCGTGCGCGGGGATATCATCCGCGTACAGATGCTCCCGCCGCACATTCAGCAGCCGGATCCGCAGCCCGTACTCGCCCACCAGCGCCACCAGCTTGTTCGTCTCGGCCGTGATGGGCGCCTGCCCCAGCAGCATCAGCAGGCCGTCCAGCCACTCGGACGCCACGCTGTGCGTGAGCGGGTACAGCGTCAGCACGGGCTGCTCGCGGGGGTCGGCCGTGACGGGGCCGCTCGCGGCCAGGGGGAGGGTGGTGGCCGGCGTGGGGGGGTCGGTGGCCGTGGCCGAGGGCGAGGGGGAGGAGGCTGGGGGCGGTGGGGGCCTGGTGGTGGTGGTGGTGGTGGCGGGGTCGGTGGTGAAGCTGTAGATGGTGATTTTGGTGGTGGGCTGGGGGCTGCTGCTGTTGTTGTGGTGGTGGTGGTGGTGGCGCAGGGTGGACGTGGAGGTGCGGGTCTCGGGTTCGGGGTCGGGATCGGTGGTCGCGGTTGGGGTTGCGTCGGCCGGGGCGGACACGTTGGAGACGACGGAGCTGATGGTGCCGAGGTCGATCTTCTCGGCGAGGGCGTCGAGCCCCGGGTCGTAGGGCAGCTTGGCGGGGAAGTCGGCGTAGTGGAGGTAGCGGCGGTTGTGCGAGAGCCTGGCGAATCGCCACGGCTGGTAGAGCCGCCACTTCTGCTGGCTGCTGTCCTGGCGGGTGGGCGGCATCGGCTTGGTGAACCAGCGGCCCTGCAGCAGGCAGCGGATGCGCTGCTCCTTGACAAACTGCAGCGCCTCGTGCTTGAGCTCGTCGCGCACCTGGAAGAGGTGCGGCCCCCACTGGTCTTCGAACGACAGCTCCAGGAGCTCCATCTGCAGCTCCCTCAGCCGCGCCGCGTCGTACTCCTGCAGATCCTCCTCGACCTCGAGCACGTCCTTGGTCCTGAGCGCCTGGCCCACCACCTGCTCGACGAGGACGCGCACCAGCTCGGCGACCTTGTCGAAGTCGTCGCACTGCGCGCCCGTGGCTTTCCAGAGCCGGAAGAAGGCATGGAGGCCGGCGGTGTGCAGGCGCGACCACTGGAGCAGCAGGGGCCGGAACAGCTTGTCGTGCGACTCGGCGTCGTTGAGCGCGTGGTAGCCTCTAGCATCCTCGACGTCCGCCTTGTCCACCTCGAAGTGGTCGTACAGAATCATGGTGACGGCCAGGCTCCCCCGGGCGATGGGACACCGCTCGTGCAGCGGCCAGGTCGACTGCTCCAGCAGCAGCTTCTGGAACCCGTCCTCGTTCTTCCGCACATAGTCCGTCAGGTCCATCATGCCCAGGAACCCCGCCATCTCAAACTCCAGCGCCGGCGACTCCGTCTCGAACCCCAACCGCCGCCACTTTTCGGGGTTGTGTCTCCGGCTGGTTTTCCTCGTTGCCCCGGTCTCGTCCCCCGCACCATTGGCGGCCGACGCAGACGCAGCCCCGGACCCGCACGCAACGCCGTTCGCATGCTTCCGGTCGGGCGCGCTGGCAAGATGCAGCCCCTTCAGCGCGCGCCGATGCTCGGGCCGCTCCAGGTCGACCCGCACCTCGCGCCACTTCCGCAGCAGCACCTTGGTCAGGGCCTGGAACTCGAGCAGCGGATGCGCCAGGTCCTGCAGCGCCGAGCTCTGCAGCAGGTTGTAGACGGCGCGGATCAGGCCGAGGTCCTGCAGGCGCTTGATGAACTTGCTCCACTCCTCGCCATGGCTGCCGTCGCCCGACACGGCGTCGCGGATCAGGGCGTTGACCAGCATCAGGGCGTTGGCGCACAGCGCGTGGTCGGCGCTCTGCAGCTGCTGGATGACCAGCTCGAAGAACTGCGGGTACACGGCGACGGCGGGCTTGAGCGCGCGGAAGCCAAAGGTGCCGGGCGGGCGCGCGGCCGGGCCGGCGGTGGGGGGCGACGCCGTGCCGCCGCCCGTGGCAAAGGACGACGTCGGGAGCGCGGTGGTGACGAGGCCGCCCGAGGACGACTGCGACCGGCCGACCAGCGCGACCAGGATCGACATGGCCCCGCGCAGGATGTTCACCAGCGGGTTCGTGACGATGAGCTCGACGATGCGCTCCACCAGGTCGCTGGACGCGGGGCCGTCGAAGATGTCCCAGCCCATGTCGACCTCCAGCAGCCGGGTGAGGCTCTGCAGCGAGTAGGCGAGCGTGTTGCCGCCGGCGGTCATGATCAGGCGGCCGAGGATGACGAGCCCGCCCGACGCGATGAAGACGTCGGCAAAGGCCGGATCATTGATGGACGACTGCAACTTGAACACGGCCATCTTGCGCGCCGCGTCCTCGTCCGACGCGAGGCGCGCCAGGAGGCCCGGGATGTCGGCCTGGTCCATTGTCGCGCGCCGCCGCCGCCGTTGAAATTGAGCACTCGGTCGGTCGGTGACGCAGCCGCGGTCTCAGCCGGAGGTCGTGTCCTGTGGTCTTTCGCAGAAACAAATCACAGCTCGGCGGCAGCTCGACTCTCACGTTTGCGCAGTTGGCGCTAAAGGCGGGGTTTACTTGCTTGTGTTCCCGGGTGTCGGTGTCTGTCAGAAGTTCAGAACGGCTGTGCGTTGAAACCGAGCTGTCGCCTTGGCATTTTGTTGGATTTTAATGTACGGGGAGGGGACTGGGGAGGGGTCGCCCAGAAACAGTGCCAACCATGCCAAATTTGGCACTTGGCAAAGCGACAGGTCGATTCTCCACTGTTTAATCACCGTTTGATCTCTGTCCTGAAGCCTGAGTGAAGTTCCCTGCCAAGAAACAGCCCTCGCGCGTGCCAAAAAAAGAAGCAACACCGACATGCAGTACAAGTGCTATATTCCCTCGCCGACCAACACAGGCTGTGCAAAGCAGCATAATCACGCAACACAAATAAGAAATCGATAAACACGGTAGAAGAAAAAATAGATCATCACCGACAAGAGTCTTCCTCAACCCAGCCGCCCTAGAAGGGGCAATTAAATCCATCCCCAACCACCTACGACGACGCCCCATCCCGACTCCCGGGCACCCTCAGCTCCCTCTTCCCCAGAAAGCTCCGCCGCACACCCGCAATCGACTTGGGACTATCCGGCACCAGCTTCTGCTCCTCGGCCGGCACAAACGTGCTCCGAACCACCACGGTCCCGCTGCCCACCGCGACCGGCTTCTCCGCGCCCGACCCAGAATCGTCCACAAAGTACAGCGCGTCGCCGAGCGGATCGTCGCTCCCAAAGGTGTGGTGGTCCTTGGCCTCGATCTTGAACTGCGCGTCGGGCGTGCACTTGATGTGGAAGGTCTCGTCGAACTGGACCGTGCCGCTCGCCGACTTGCGGTGCTTGGTCTTGCCGACCATCTTGGGCTGCCCGTCGCGGAGCTGCGTGAGCACCACGTAGACGTCCGACGACGGCGGGAAGCCCGCCGCCGAGACGACCGTGAACGACGCCGTGCCCGAGGCCGCGCCCGGGCCGATGGCGCTGTGGACCGACGAGGCGCCCGCGCTGATGGTCCGGCTGTGGTGCAGCGCCGAGCCGCCGTTTGCGGCCTTGCCGTCTCCGGGGGGGCTCTCCGTCGTGATGATGGGGAGCTCCGCCTGGCTGGACGTCTCGCTGATGGTGTCGTCCTCCTTCTTGCCGCGCAGACCGCGCATGAGGAACGACGCTCCCTTGCCCACGCCGTGCCCGACGGCCGATGCTCCCTTGAACGGGACCCCGGCTACGCCCGTCACGATCTTGCCAGGGACAGCAAACGTCCCCGCGAGCGTCGACGTTCCCTGTCTTGTCCGCGTGACATAGTCTGGGGTGAAGAGCATGCGGAGGCGGAGCGTGCCCGACTTCCCGTCAAGAGGATACTTGAACTCGCGCGCCTTGAACGGCTCGAGCTCGTCTAGTTTGATGTCGGTGGCGCCGAGGAAGTCCGGCTTGTCGGCAAAGTCCCAGTCCCACACCGTGGCCTTGAAATGAGCACCGGTCCTAGATGGCACCGGCAGGTTGAACAACTCGTTCCACGTCGGGTTCAGCGTCTTCTTGTGCGTCTTGGTCTTGAACACTTCCTGGCCGTTGAACTCGAACTTGGCGTACGGATCGCTCTTCCCGTTGGAATCGGCCGACGGGAGGTCTTGGGCATCCAGGACGTCGACCCGGAGGTTGCCCATGTTGTTGATGCTCTCGCTCGGGTCGAGCTGCATCTTGACCGGAACATACTTGAGGCTGATCTTGATCGAGTACACATCGCCGTCGTCGCCCTTCAGCTTTAGCGTCGTCGGGTTGTTCTGTTCTCGCTTCAGCGTTGCATCCCTCGACATGAAACCAGAGATTTGCTTACCAGGCATTGCTTGAGAGTATCAAGCGTGTTACCCGTCAGACGAGCCAACGTGTGGTGCTCGTTGTCATCGCGCTTGTCCGATCTCTCCGCGACCTTGATGGTCAACCGCGAAAACTCCAATTCGCGAATGAAACAATCACCGATCTCGTCAAACGTGTGTGACCGCTTACTGGCCGTCGACGACACATACGAAGGGAAGGCCATGTCGTCGACGAAAACCTCGATGCGGCTCTGGCTCTTGGGCAGATCCGCCTCCATAAGTTTGAAGATGATCAGGCCGGATTCGCACCGCAGCAGTTCGTCCGGCGTCAGGAAAACCTTGGGCGGTTCCCTGCGGTCTTGCGACCTCCGGGGAGATGTGGCAGAAGAGGGGCTGGGCGGCAGTAATGGCGAGCCCGCTTCCCTCGCCCCGTTGGCTTTCACGACGTCCAGGGACTTCCTGGTCGAGGCTTTGGTGTCCAGCGATGCCCTGTTCAGGGGTATCTTGTCCGCCTCGCCCTCTGCCTCCTTCTTCTCCTGCTCCTTCTCCTTGGCTTCCTTCTCCTTTGCTTCCTCCTCTTCAGGATCGGCGATATTGAGAGTCGGGTAGAAGGCCACAGTATAGTGAAGGGTACCCTTGGGCGTGCCCTTACCGTGCATGCGCAAGCCGTCTTGGCGTTCTTCCTTCTTCTCGTGCGCGATCCATTCGCCATTGTCGTCCTGGATCATGTAGTCGGCAGACGATATCTCGGTGAGGCCAAGGCTGCGATCCTTGCCCACATTCTCGGCGTCCATGACCTCGAGTTGGAGGTGTTCTCTCGCCGAATGCACCGGTATGTAGAGAACCTCGTCCCAGTCGGGATTCAGGTTGTTCTTGAACGTGACTGTGCGGCCTCTCTCAATGCCCGACATGACCACCCGCGCGTACGGGTCAGACTTGCCCAGGGCCTCGACGTTCCGTACCTGCCTGGCACACTTGAAGTGCAGCCTCAGGACTCCGATGGGTGTCACGTAGCCGCCGGTACCGGCGGCGATGCCCGAGATGGCCACCGGCCTCCACTGAGCCATCATCTTTACGCGGCCGGTCTTGGCCCCAGCAAGATTATACCACTCCTGTCCTTTGTCCATGAAATCAAGAATGTCCTCCAGCTTGATCTGATACGTACCAACGACCTGATCGCCGGCGAGGTCACGATCGTCCTTGATGGCAACACCCAGTTTGGCGGCCTTTTTGTCTGTGATCAATATCTCCTTGGACCCGTTGTCCCAGATGGGGTTATTCGTCCGCTTGAGCTTCTTGGTCGTATGGACCTCCTTGCCGTTCAGGAGAAGCATCGCGTAGGGGCTGAGGAGACCGACCATGCTCTTCGCGCCATCGAGCTCCTTGGCTTGCTCAACCGTGAACCGCAGGATGCCCTGGTTAGACTCGGGTGCTGATTCCAAGCTCCCGTCCTCGAGCTTCCGTGGTTCCAATACGGGGAAAAAGCGAACATCACAGAGCAGTACGCCTCGGGCCTTGCCGTCGAGGACGAGTTCAAGCCTTTCATTCTCGTGCTCGTAGATTTCCTCCAGATTCTCCAACGCGAACGATGCCGAGCCGAGCTTCTTGTCCTTTCTGATGTCGTTGTAGTCGAAAATGTCCATGTCGAGCGAATCGTTGAAGGAGGTGACGATGATGTAGTGAGTCTCGTTCCAGTGGGGGTTTGCGTTCTCCTTGATCACCTTGGTCTGCGCGAGCGGCTGCCTCTTGTTGAGAGAAACCACGGCGTAGGGGTCAGGTGTGCCCGAGAACTTGTCGGTATTCTTCAGGCCTTGGGCACCATGCAGCGTGACGGCAATCACACCGATGGCCTGGTCGACAGGGGTTCCGGCCAGCATCTTGGCAACCTCGATGGGGAAGACGTTCGGCGCATACATCATGGGCGCAAGAGTGCCGTGAATCTGCTCCATGATGAAGGTCTCGAGACCCGGGATGAAATTGATGTCGAATCCAAAGGTTTCGCCGCCGAGCGGCTTGCACACGTAGTCAATCGTCGGCCTTTCCAGGAAAGACATTTCAACCTTCTCGACGTGGGGGAACGGGATCTGTAGCTTGATCTTGAGCCGCATCAGGCCCGAGAAGGCCATGTTCTCGACGATGACATCCAGACCCTTGCTGACCATGGCCTTGCCGACTCGGATTTCAAGAATGACCTTGGGGTTGATCCTGTTCTTCTTCTGGCGCTCCGTCATATCGGCGGTGTCGTTGGGAGTGAAGCTAAACATCCAGTCCATGATGACCACGTCGTCTCCGGCCTGGGGGTAGGTCTTGACATGCTCCATCCTGGGCGGCTTGGAGCCCAGGGTGAAGGTCTTGAGCTTCAGGCTGTCCAGGAACGCCGGGGTGGCCCCGCTCAAGACCTGGTCGACCGAGTTGATGACGGTTTGTGCAAGCACAGGCTGGTAAATGGGCCAAAACTTGACCAGAAAGGAGTTGATCCACTCGACAGACTCGTTGTCGGTCTCGAGCTTTTTGAGGCCCATCTCGCGTGTGATGTCGTCCCTGAAGTTCCGGCGCACCCGGCGGAGCGAGGTACGGTAGTAGGTCGAGCAAATGGCCATGACGATGAACACCCAGGCAAGGCCGCCGCCGAGCACAGCCACGAGCCATGACGAGAGGCAGGCGAAGGCGATGATGGCGGCGTTGTGGTACCAGTCTGTGCAGCACGCCGGTCAGCCTCCCCAGCATGCGCCCCATCTGCGACAGTTGACCTACCTCCAAAAAACTTCTCGGGCACCTGCGACTCGACCAACGTGGTATGGTCCAGCATGCTCTCGCCTTCACCGACCGGGTCCTTGGGCCAGCCGAATCGAGGCTCCCAGCCAACCTTGTCCCAGTCGTCCTCGGCCTCCTCCTCGGCCTGGCCGTTCACGAGCAGCTTCCCATCTTTGTCCTTGGCAACCTCGATCGCGCCAGCCTTGGACGGCGACGGGAGGGCGATGTCGGCCTTGGTCCCATCGTCGATGTCGGTCACGATCGCCACGCCTTTGGGCCGTCGGTGGAATCCCTCGGGAACAGCCTGTCCGGTATTAGCACTCGCCGAGAGAAATGGGATGCGACAAGTGTGCGAAAGTGCGCAGGCGGGAGGCGGGTTGACATACGGCTCTGGCCTGTGCCTGCTTCTCCTCCTTGGTGGCGTCAGGGTTGAAGGTGAATGCGGTTACACCTGCCCGTCTGCTGTCTTCGACAATCATGCGCGCTGCGTCACTGGCATTGACGTTGCTCTCGGGGTCTTGCGCGGCTTCAATCGCCCCTTGCTGCTTGAGCTCGTTGGCAGCTTGAACGGCCGCCATTTTCTCCGGCGCTTATGCTGCGTCTGCAGCTCTGGCTGTGCTTCTCAATTGGCTCAATGGCAGTGTTGACAAACAGCCGCAGGGACCATATCGGTGGACAAGAGGGCAGGATGGGGCCGGGGACGTGACCGGAGCTCCGTTCGGGCGGCGGAAGCAGCTGGTGCGGCACAGAGGGCGGGCCCGGTTCGGGGTGTCGGATGCGGCGGGCAAACGAGACAAAACGGAACGGGAATGAGAAGGAGAGCGCAGAAGTGTCTGATGGAAATGGCGCGGGTTTGGACACAGGAACTGGGCCTGGAAATTTGAAAAAAGGGGAGGGAATTGAAGAGCAGCAGCAGCAGCAGCAGCAGCAGCACTGTGTGCGAGCGCCGAGCAGCCGAAGAAATGTTCACAATGTCAAAGGTCTTGGCACGGCCCAGCTGCCCAGCCAGCACCCAGACCCGGCTGGGATGGAGATCAGCAGAGATCGGGGGTGCTACGTCAGAAGGCCCTGGAGCGGGGCGGGGAACTACTGGCACAGCTGTGTTTCGGCTACGCTGAACCAGGATTGCGTTGCTGAGGCAGTTGTTAGTCGCCGGTGAACCCTGGGACAGCTGGCTGAAATGACATTGCGTAATCTTGGCGCAGCGCGACTTGAGAAACAGCTCCAGACGAGAGGCCGACGGTCTCTCTTCCACGTACCTATACGGATACGGCTCGCTGCCTCTTGATTGTTTCACCGCATGTTCCCATTGCTGCCGCTCATGCTTGCTGCGCACTCACCAGCAGGGCTCGGCGGCTTGTTCAGAGAGAGCCCGCTGTTGCATCATGGCATCGACAATTGGAACATCGGACGCCGCACCCCCAAAATTGGTGGGTCACATTGTGATCCCTGCTGGAAATCTCAGCCCCAGCCACCCTCCCACCCACGAAGTTGCCAGATTGTATCGGGAACCTGCAAGTGCGGTCTTGTTCGGAACGGCCGACGCTGGACACTGCGGACGGAGAGCGACGCTGAAGGGCCCTCTAGCTCCAGGCCGTTGGCCCCGTCGTCGCAGAGCATGCGTTCGGCAGAGGGAGGGAGAATTCTGCCACTTTGGCCTGACCCACTGCATCTCCATTAGCCGTCGCCGCAATTTCTCTTCCACGTGAAGGAGTGTGGGCCATGATGGAGTCAATGGGGCTGGGCCGAGTCCGACGGCACCGCTATCCCGCCCGGGACAGCTGCACCGAGCCCCCCCCCCCCCCCCCCCCCCCAATTGGACTCGAAACTCGCGATACTGGAGCTGGAACGCTATGTTTTGAATCGGGTCTGCATCACACTGGAAATCAAACCTAAGGGGACTTTTACCTGTTTGTTCCACTGGAGATTTCTGTTCTCCCCGAGACCCCTTCAGGACATCTGCGTTATCCGTATGGTTTAACGAATGCGCCTCCGGACTGAGGCCCCTTTCCGGTTTTGTGTCTCGGCAGGTCCTTCAGTCGGCGCCATGTGGGTTGTGGATAGCAGCTCGACACTTCGATAGGCTGATGCTCGGCTGTTTCTCGCCGTGGTGAGGTGATGGCAGCATGTCCGAGAGAAAACTGCACAAGGGCTCTCGGTCTGGCTAGCTCCATGCGCCTCCTGTGACGACAGCCTGAGGGCATGAATTGATGAAGATGAAGGGATTAGAGTTTTCTCGACAGCTCGGGGTGTGTGGCTCTTTTGAATCGTGAGAGGGACCCCAAGTTGAACGGGAAATCAAGACGGGACAGAGCGCTTCAAACTGTACGGATACGGAGCTCGGATAATATCGATAATGTAACCTGAGAGCATGAGCATGGGCCATGAATTGATTCTGGAAGCTTAAGCCACAGCCTATCTTCATATCTGATATCGGCCAAAAGTCGGCTTTGAACCTTGGATGTAACTATCAGCCACCTGTGGCGGAAACAGTTGGCCACCCAATTCACCATTTGGCAACGCCAAAAGCGCAGCAACTCGGCAACCGCGACACGCCCCACGAATCCAAATTCTTGTCGCGATCGCACCGAACACCCGCACCGAACACCCGCACCGAACACCCCATCTCCAGCGCCGTCAGGAAAAGCCCGCAAAGACTCCGAGAGCACGACGCGGAAAAGCAGACGAAATGGCCAACTTCCTCGCCTCCATCTTCGGCACCGAGCAAGACAAGGTCAACTGCTCCTTCTACTACAAGATCGGCGCCTGCCGCCACGGCGACCGGTGCAGTCGCAAGCATGTCAAGCCGTCGTACTCGCAGACGATCCTCATGCCCAACCTGTACCAGAACCCGGCCTTCGACCCCAAGAACCGCATGAACCCGTCGCAGCTGCAGAACCACTTCGACGCCTTCTACGAGGACATCTGGTGCGAGATGTGCAAGTACGGCGAGGTCGAGGAGCTGGTCGTGTGCGACAACAACAACGACCACCTGATCGGCAACGTCTACGCGCGCTTCAAGTACGAGGACAGCGCGCAAAAGGCCTGCGACGCGCTCAACAGCCGCTGGTACGCCGCGCGGCCCATCTACTGCGAGCTCAGCCCCGTCACCGACTTCCGCGAGGCCTGCTGCCGCCTCAACTCGGGCGAGGGCTGCGTCCGCGGCGGCTTCTGCAACTTCATACACCGCAAGAACCCCAGCCCGGAGCTCGACCGGGAGCTCGAGCTGTCGACCAAGAAGTGGCTGAAGACGCGGCCCCGGTCGCGCAGCCCCACGCGCTCGCCCAGCCCGGAGCCGACGAGGAAGCGGTATTGAAGAGGAGGAGGGGGGGGTCCGGGAGGACTAAGTGAGAGGGAGGAATTTGAGGTGGGCATCTTGAGAAGCTCTCCGGTGGAGAGGATGGGGTTTAACCCACCGCAGCAGAGAGTTGAGGCTCATTTATCTATTTGGCACCGAGCGGGTCAAAAGCTAGGCATAGGCTTGTGAATGGAGTTGAGGCGTTGGCTTGGAAGGGCCCGAGTCGGGCTCTTTGTAATCCTGTATTTTGTACTGTACCATGACTCGGGGTGGTGCTGTACGGGCTTCCTGGTCGGGGAGGCGCAGCATCAACATGAATTGTTGTCGTTCCGAGAGTCTGCGCACCGCTTCACACCCCCACGACGTGGAAAAACCTCAACATGATCGATTCGCAAGGGTATCTGATGCTCTAAACACACACACAGGATACAGACCCCCATAATAGCACGCTTGTTTGCTAACCCACGCCAAACCCCACCACCCCTTACGAAATCCCCTTGATCTTTGGTATCCGCTGGCCCTTGACCGGTGCCGGGAGGCATGCGACAAGCTTGTCGCGTTCTGTACACCCCGTCAGCCACATATCCCAGGCCAGCAACAACAGCAACCACCGCATCGGCAGACTTACCCGCCTCATTATCAAACACAATCGAAATATCATCATGCTCCCCCGGCAGCTCGGGCAGATCCAGACACAAAAACGCCGCATCCGCCGCCTTCTGCGCGGGCTCCCGGTCCCCGGCCAGCACCCGCGGCAGCGGGAACTTGGCATCGACGATCTTGAGCCCGGCCTTGCCGCCGCCGCGGCTCAACGCCTCAAACACGTCGGTCCCCTTGAGGTGGAAGCCCATGCACTGGCCGTGCGAGAAGTCCTCGAAGAAGGCCAGCAGCTGGGAGACGCCGTCCTGGCGCACGACCTGGATGCGCGTGGCGCCGGCCTCCCACTTCTTGTGGATCGGCACGACCATGCGGCGGCGCGAGATGGCGAAGGCGCAGGCGACGCCGTCGAACAGCACCTGGAAGCCCGTGGTGGCCGTCTCGAACGCGTGCAGGCTCTCGAGCGACGGGAACATGAAGGTGCGGATGGTGGCGGTGCGCTTGAGGCTCTCGAGGGCGCGGCCGAGGCCGAGGCTGGCGAGGCTGGCGGCCGGGTCGCGCGACGCGTTGGCCTCGGTCACGGCGAGCGTCAGGTCGGGCTGCGGCTGGCGGAAGAGCATCATGCACGACGGGTTCTGGACGTCGAGACGGAGCTTGAGCTCGCCGGGCGCGACGTTGATGCGGTCGGTGAGGGTGCCGTCCTTGAACTCGTAGACGACGCGCAGCCTGTCGGCGAGGACGCACGTCGCCTTGTCGCCGTCGTTGTCGTGGTTGATGACGCGGACCTTGTTCCAGGACAGCGCCGACAGCGCCTGGAGGCCCTTGTCCCGCGAATTGCCATAGTTTTCCGAGAACCAGAGCCCCTGCAGCGCCGCCTCGCCAAAGATATCCTCGCCCCGGTCCAGGGCCGTGCCGATGAGGAGGCTGTGCATCCGTAACCTCTCCTTCTCGTCCGCAAACGATAGCACCATGTTGCCCTTGTAGCGGCCGTTGTCGAATTTGAGCGAGAGGGCCGGATCGTTGGCCTCGCCGCGGAGGAATCCAAACTGGATCGGTGTTTGCGGCGAGTAGATCTGGTTGACGCCACTCAATGTCTTGGTCCGGGGCCCCGTGACAACCGCGATTCGGTACCCCTTGTGGTAGGTCCGCGGGCCTGTCGCGGCGCCCTCTCGCAGGACACGCTCGAACAAGGCAATTTCGCAGTTGGGTGTGGAATCTTTGGGGAACTGCCTTGCTTGCGGGTCGTTATCAAGATATTGGAAGGACCGGAGGGTTGACCTAAAGAGGCAACTCTCGTCCTGCCGGGGGTACAGGCTGGAGTGCACCTTTCCGCTGAACTCATACATGCTCCGCAGCGTTGTGAATGCCTGCGGCGCGCACTGCACAAGAAGAACGAAGCCCCGGGGCAGTCTCACCTCGATGCTGTGGTTCTCGGAACGCCAGCGAACATCCTCCCAGGTCGGGCCAGTGCTCTTGTTGCCCGAGATGCAAAGCTGCACCGCTCCGTCCTGGCTTGCGAGAACAAATAGTATGTCTGGCTGCGTCGGGGGTCTGACGGTAGACAAGAAGCACGGAAGGTGGAGTCGCTGTGTTTCCCTGCCTTGCTCCATCAGGAACGCGTCCACCTGGAACCTTGCGAAGCAGAAGGCGGTTGCCGAGTCGCCCAACGGCAGCGACTCCATAATGTTCATCCCCGAAGTGGCGGCTTCTTGGTTTTGGGTAAGTGCGAAGCTCGACGACGAGCCCCACAACAGGGACTTGATGTCTTGGCTCAGCGGCGGATATTCAACCCAGATGGTGCGGTTGACGGCCTGGGGGAGCAAGGCCTCTTCCGGCGGCAGGAACCCGTTCCGCTTCATTGACACGGCCAGCTTCCGGAGGCTGGAGACGAGCGTCGCCCGTATACTCTCGGCTTCGCTGTCAACGGCGGCCCGGCCGCTGCCAACGACTTCGGGCATCGCGTCTTCCAGAAGCCAGTAGGCCTTGGCCAGGTCGGCATACGCCTGTTGCTTCCCCAGCTCGTTCTTCCGCTGGGATTCTGGAGTAGTCGGGCGATCGCGGATGGCAACCTCCAACGCCGTCCGGCCCGTCAAGAACCACCACAGGGCTGCCCTCGCAAGCTCATGGGGCGTAGAGGAGACCAACGACCGTACGCTTTCGGCATGCAGGCGGAAGAGCTCGAACAGGTGGCGCGTGCGTTCGACGAAGGTGTGTAAGGCGTCGTCCGAGGCCGCCACCACGACATCATGCAGGCTAGAGCTCCCTTGCTGCGAGTTCACCGACGTCGTCGACCCGTATTCCCTCTCCGAAATCCTGCTCCACTGTCTTGATGATGCAAACGGCTGTTGGAAACTAGAAGCCGGCGAGTAGAGGGACGTAGGACTCTGCTCCAGGTTCTGGGTCCGCTTCAATCGCTCGGGCGAGTTCGACTTTTGGCTGCTGCTTGCGGTGTAATGGTTCTGGGGCACGGGGGGTGGTTGCGTGTCTGGTACAAGCGGTGGCCCTTTCCCGGGTATTGGGGGAGGTTGTGTAGATTGGGAGAATGACTGAATTGGCGGTGACTGATATGAGTCGGGGGAAGGGGTGGCGGGTGACTCTGGCTCCTGGTTAAGTGAAGGGGGGGACCCTGACGCGGCCCGGACAGCACTTGCAAAGGCTCGTCCTTCGGCCTCACGCATATGGGCTTGTTGAATCTCGATGAAAGACTTCCTCCTGTCGTCTTGGGCAGCCGTTTGGGTGGGTAAGAGCCGGGTAGTTAGGTTCCTTGCCAGGGGGGGCCCTGGTTCCTGCGTGTTGAAACTAGTAGAGAAACCAGTCTGGGTGCGCCGGAGCGGGCCGGGCTCAAAGTCGAACCGTCCGCCCTTGGGCTGCGACTGCGCCTCGCCAGGTGTCTTGTGCAAGCCAGCCCCCGGATCGGGAGCCCGGGAGGTGGCCGTTGCGAAGGCAGCGGGTGGAGGTCTTTGGCTCTTGCTTTTTGATATCTCAAAAGTGGGAACCTCGCACTCATCGCCGCCATTCCCGATAATCTCTGGCTGCGTATCCGCGAACCTCACACGCAGCCCTTTCTTTGATCGTTTGCCCGAATTGTGTGAGCTGCCCTGGTTTGGTATGCGGGGCTGTGAAGCAAGGTGGGTTGCGAGTTCCTGTCGCTGCATGTCGGCCTGTTCCTTCACGCTCAAGGCATTGGGGTATCGGGCGGCGCCCTTGGTGTCGAGTTTGGCGAGCAAAGGCGGCGCCGGGTGGGCGACTTGCAGTTTGTCGGGCGATCCGCGCAGGAAGTCGTTCACGTTCCCGGAGTCGTCGCGTGCTGGCTTGCGGTCGCGGTCACGGCCAAAAAGCTTCCCCATAATCCGGCCCCTTCTCGACGCGCGGGGGTCATCGTGCTCGGCGAGAGCATGCGGCTCGTTTTCCATGGTTCTGATCGGTTGTAAGCCCACTAGCGTGCGGGCCGGCTGTCATGGGCGTTGCTGGATTCTGGTCTCGATGCTGGCTTCTCAGCACTAGAGAGGCCCGGGCTCGGCAAGATGTCAAGTTCCAACCGATAGGAAAAGCGACTCAGCATGTGTCCGTCGCCGATGTCCGCCCAGCGGTCCGGCAATTGACTGCAAAGCCGCCAAAAGAGGCCCGTTGTTATTTGGGCGCCGAAAGTCGCATGTGCCCTGACCAGGACGAAAAAGCGCGGGTCGGGGAACCGGGGTGGGATGGGATGGCGGGTGCGGGGATGGCGCGAGTTTGGGGTTGCTGGATGTTGGGATGCGAAGGGTGAGAGGCACAGTGAGAGACAATTGCACCTCTCGACTCGGGATGACACGCGAAACCACAACGGGCAATGCAATGCTGGGTGCTGTGTGCAATGTAGCGGGGCAGCAAAATGCGAGGGATCAGCTTCCTAAACAAGGGTGTGAGCCGATTGACATTGTATACGATTCGAGGGCCCTTGCCTGAACTCGGACCTGCGATTGAGAGGACCCCTTTTTGTCCCAGACCCTCCCGTTTATTACTACTTCTCACCTGATTTCCCCTGCTGGACCTTGACAGCGTTATGTTTCATAAATAGTCATAGTCGTCGGGGAAGGACATCCGTACGGAGTACGGATTAGGTGGTACTGTACCCCACATACAGCGACCGGTTGGCGCACCCTTAATCTGGAATCGATACGGGGCTAGTAACCCCACTCATGTGTTGTTGGCAGATGCACCTCTTGGAAAACACACAGCTGAGCTCGTATTGCAAACATGACACGCTGAGCTAGGGTAGGATACATCGTATGGAGTTGGAACCCAATCTACATATCGGCAATGTAGTACACGGAGGATATGTTTACAGCCTACCCGAGCAATGCCATTTGGAGGCAGCACACCTGAAACTGCCGGCGCGTGTCTTCTTGCAGGGCTTACCTAACCCTTACTCCTCCGGGCCTGGAGCGTTGTTATAATGGGCCTGTTGAGCACGTGGGCTCTTTCTGAAAACCAGTTAGGGGAGTCAGGATGCTTTTGTCCCTGTTAGACACCGAGAGAGTGTGCAGAATGTCGCATTGCGTCTTGATGAAACGAACCATGCTTGTACTAGCATAGAATACCACACTCAAGCTCGTGCCGGTTGTGACTGCATCATCAATGAAGTCCAGTTCGCGCGCAACACTAGGCCGCGTAATGCGGAAGGATTCCGCCTTGACGATCTCGTAGCGTAACTGTATCTCCTCTGTGATCGAAGCGCAGAGCGACTTTGACTGTGCCGAGACAGCTTCTGTCACGATGTAGGACTAGTGTTCGCAAGCAGTTTGGACGCAATCTCTGTAAGCTTGTCTAGGTCCTTTGGAAACTATTATGACTGAGAGTTATGGTTTTCAGACTAATGTTATAAAACCAACAAGTTAACAGCAGGTTTCTGCATAGAAGACACTTATGCTACAAGCTGGATGGAATGGAAAAGCGATAGAGAAATGAAAGCACAACTCAGCCCGCTAGTCACTCCACACGAACTTACCATGGAGATGGACCTGGCAGCAGGCGATGTGGGTAGGCAGAAACAAGCGTGACTGAAATGGTGCCTAGATGAATAGAAGAGGAAGATGGCAAATGCATCAACATACCTTGATTGCTGTGAACTTGATCGACTGGTGACTTTTGTAGAGAAGCCGAGAATTGCTGAAGCTGAACAGGCCTGTCAGCATCTATATATGCAACAATGCAATGTTCTGATCATGCCGAGATAAGGCCCGGACGCATACCTAGGTACATATGTATGTGCAATGAATCTTAGGCAAGCTTATCTGAAACCCAGTGCAACCCAGGAGCTTGGGCCTGGCCAGCCTGGCTCCTCACCCCACCCACCCACTCAGCGAGGAGAAGACTTGCTGACCAAACCCATTTAATATAGCGGAGAAACAAGTAAGAGTATCCGTACATTCAAGTTTTTGATTTCAAAAGCCAAAAGCCATTCGCTGCCTTTCGCGCTTGCAGATGCTGAGCCATGTCTCTATTCCGTGGCCGGAGGTATCCGTGCCTTGGGGCTACCAGTGAATAGTCAGGGACGTCATCACCCCCATGTCCACCCCACCTTGATGCCGTGCATCCGCCCCGACTTCGCGTCGGCCTGAGCTGCGAATCCCGTCCCGACTGCAGCTTAGTTTGCAGAAGTTCTCTCGACCATGCTGCCTAGCTACCTATTGACGACGTAACTCTGCTCCTACCCTGCCACCTCTCCAGGCATCCAACCCCGGTGCTTCCTTTTGCTCTCGACATTAGAACGGAAATTCCGTGAGGACCCAAGCCCGAGTCCTCGAGTCAACGTCCAACCTCGAAAATACTCCACTCTTTTTCTTGCAATTTCATCGGCGCCCGAGGCGGTGGAAGAGGGGGTCTCCAGAGCACTGCCCCAAGAACCTCTACAGGATGATGGGTCTCGTATCGGGCGCTCGCCGCCGGGCGACCTCGAATGCCAGTGAGTCCGTCGCGATTCCGCTCGTTTCGGGCACCATTTTGAGCACAAGACATGCGTAGAGGGTGGACCGGTAGAGGTGCTCCGGCGCAAGACTGGAGGCAAGAGACCGGAACATGGCACGAGAACATGCGAGTCGACAAGTGCTAACAAGCCCATCTCAAATCCAGGCAGCCGATCTTCTGCCGATGCAGCCGCCGAGCAACTCGAAGATGACACCCTTGTGGTCGAGCCCGAGCAGGGAAACGGTCTGTTGGCACCTGCGTTGAGGACCGGGGACGGTTGGAGAGGCAGACAGGCACTGACTTCGATGTCTATCCAGTCCTGTCGCACATCATATCCCAACTGAGACCCGGGGCCGACCTCAGCAGAGTGGTGCTACCGACCTTCATCTTGGAGCCACGAAGCATGCTGGAGCGAATCACAAAGTACATGCGCCTCCACTGCAGCTATCGGGATGGGGGTGCAATGGTGCTAACACACAGCTCGCAGCTTCATGTGCCACCCGGAGATGCTGCTACCGATCCCCGAAATCGACGATCCCGTTGAGCGGTTTGTCTCTGTCGTCAAGTTCTACTTGAGCGGGTGGCACATCCGTCCTCCGGGGGTCAAAAAGCCCCTGAATCCCGTGCTCGGCGAGATCTATACCTGTTACTGGGACTTCCCCGGCAACAGCAGGGCATACTACATTTCCGAGCAGACGTCGCACCACCCGCCAAAGTCGAGCTACTTCTACATGGTTCCGGGCCGCCACATCAGGGTTGACGGGACGCTCAAGCCGAGGAGCAAGTTCTTGGGCAACTCCGCCGCCAGCATGATGGAGGGGACGGCGGTGCTGAGCATCTTGAACAGGGGCAGCGACCCGGCAAAGGGCGAGCGATAGTGAGCAACATTCTGGTTGGGCAACGGCTCGGCCGTGGGCTGACGCAAATCCCGCCGCAGCATCCTGACGCAGCCAAACATGTACGCGAGGGGCATCTTGTTCGGAAAGATGAAGTACGAGCTGGGAGACCACAGCTTCGTACGATGCCCGGAGACGGGCCTTGCGGCTGACATTGATTTCAAGACCAAGGGGTGGGTTAGCGGCACGTACAACGCCATCGGGGGAGTCATCAAGAACGAAATCACGGGCGAGATTCTATACGAGCTCTCGGGGCTGTGGAGCGAGGAAATGTTTATCAAGGACATGCGGGTGAGCTTGGCAGATCCTGCTCGCGCTACCAGGCTGACGGCGGAACAGACCGGGCACAAGGAAATGTTTTTCAACGCCCTGAAGGCGAAGCCCAGCCCGCCCTTGAGCCGGCCGTTGGCGGAGCAGGATGAGAGAGAGTCGCAAAAGCTATGGGCCAGGACGGCGCAGGCAGTCAAGGACCGCAACCACGAGCTCGCAACCGTGGAGAAGACAAAGGTCGAAGACATGCAGCGCGAAGAAGCCGCCAAACGGGCCAACGACGGCGTCGAGTGGCACCCGCGGCTCTTTAAGAGAGTGAGGGGCGGCCCCGGCGGCCCGGAGGAGGGCGAGGAGGACCTCGAGTGGATTATCAATGCCCAGATGTCGGAAAACCTCGAGTCTCTGCTACTTCCAAGACGCACGCTAACGGGTGTGGCAGAGACGGACCGACGCCCGAGAAGCAAGCCGCGCAAGTGATGCACATCTACCCTATCGTCGAGGGCCAACCGTTTCACGAAAGGGTCGTGATCCCTCCGAGAGCGTCGCTATCGGAACCCGCCCCTCGGCCAAAGGCTGTCCAGGGGAATCTGATAAACCTCGCTGACGACTGTCCTTCGGCGCCTTCCGAGACACGGCCGCCGCCCCCGAGGCAAGAGCAGGAGCAGGAGCAGGTGGTGGTGGCCAAGAGCCCGCAGGAAAAGCCGCCCCTCGACGCCTCACACACGAGCACGACCGAGATCCAGAAGATGCTCGTCTCGACGGGGGCGCCCGCCAAGGACGGCCCGCTGATCGATTTCCACAGCGACATGCGGAAGAGCCTGGCGCCGACCAGCAGCAGGCGGACCGAGTCGGACGAGTCGCACGACGAGGATGACTTTGTCGACGCCCATGACTGATAGGCGCCTCCCGGGGGGGGGGGGGCACATTTTCTTTTGCATAGCATAGTTTGGAGGAGACGGAGAAGATAAAACAGGGGGCGGGAACGGAATGGTAATCGCATCAGTGCCCGGTGTTGCCGACTCGGAAAGGGAGCGGGAACGATTCCCGGGGCTCGGTCTTGGTTGGGTTTCGGTGGTCGATGACAGTAGACGGACATGATACCTTGTGGCTGCATTTTCTGTTTGCGGGTTGGTGGCGCCGGCATCTTGATTTGCGCGGGCTCTACCCCAGCCATTTTTTTGGTCGTTTTTGGTTTCAGTTGTTGCTTGGTTGGATCAACTCCTCAGGCGGATGGGACGCATAGACACACATACAGACATGATCCTGTGAAATTCGCGTAACAATCGCTGCCGCCCCCGCTGATCGTACAAAGCCGCGGGGTATATATATATATATATATCCAATACTGCCCACATCACCACCCCCACGCCGCATAAATCTCGGCCAGCGTCTCCCGCGCAAAACTCATGGGGAAATCGTGGCCCCCCGGCACCAGACGCCACCGCACATTCGCCGCCCCGCCCGCCAGCGGCAGCGCGTCGCGCGCGTACGCCTCCGGGTCGATCAGCTCGTCCGCGGCGCCCAGGATGATGGCCGTCGTGCCCGGCGCCCGTGCCGCCAACCGCGCCCATGCCGCCTCCTGGCCCATCAGCGGCGCGTGCCGGATGCATGACATGAAGGCGGCCACGAAGCCGGCGTGCTGCGCCAGCTGCTGCTGCACTTGTCGCAGGACGCGCTGCTCGAGCGTGCGCGCGCGGGGGGTGTTGTTCTCGCTGTCGCCGTCGCCGTCGCTGCTGCTGCTGCTGCTGCTGTCGTCGGTGGTGCGGGTGGTGGTTTCGGGGAGCGCGGCGGCGAGGAGGTCGCTGGTTGTTGACGTCGTCGTCGTCGTCGTCGTCGAGGACGCGGCGGGGAGTTTGCGGCGGCGCTTGCCGCTCGCGCGGATGGGCCGTCGCAGCCGGCGCGCGGTGAGCCACGTCAGCAGGCGGGCGGGGATCATGTCGAGGGCGAAGGCGGCGCGGGCCATGGGCCCCAGCGACTCCGGGCGGATCAGGCCCGAGGGCGCGAGCAGCACGAGCGACGACACGAGGTGCGGGAAGGCCGTGGCGAAGTGCACGGCGATGCCGCCGCCGAGCGAGTAGCCGATCAGCCGCAGGGCGCCGGGCCCCGTCCAGGCCAGGTCCGGCGACGACGCCAGCGCCATCAGCACCTGCGTCGTGTACAGGCGCGCGTCGTGCGGCAGGTCGGCCGGGTTGTCGGAGAAGCCGCGGCCGAACAGGTCGAAGAGCATCACGCGGCAGCCCTTGTCCCGCACCAGCCCGTTGGCGAGCTTGGTGAGCGTGATGCACGACGTGCTGATGCCGTGGACGAGGAGGACCTTGTCGCCCGACAGCGGACCCCACTCGTACACGCGGATCGAGCCGTACTGCGCGTTTGCTGGGGTTGGTTTACCGGGTTTCTGGTGGATCATCAGGGTGCGGCGCTTACCGGTGTCTCGACGTCCCGCGCGCCGGGGAAGTTATCGGGCTTGTACTCGAGCTCGGCGAACTCGTCCGGCGTGAGGCGCGGGATGACGGTGCGGAGCGGTGAGCGGAGCACCTGCGGCTGCTTCGGCCAGAGGAAGCGGCTGAGGAGGGAGAAAAACACGGCGGTCGCGATGGCCGTGCTCGCGATCATGAGGCCCTGGTGGACACCCGCGGACTGCGGCGGCAGGCCCAGGCGGTGCATGAAGCTCATGGCTTCGGAGTCGGGGGTTGTGAGTTTGTCGTCGATGCGGTTGCTAGAGTGGGCAGGACGCGCGCGTCGAGGAGGGGTCAAAGTTGGAAATCAGGCTCCACTTGAGTGCTGCAGGACAAGACAGAATGGGATGGGATTCGGACTGAGATATGCAAAAGGAGGGAGACCGGGTGTGTTGGTCGAGGACCAGCGCCACGTACACATCCGCACCAACGGCACGCATCAGCGCCGCTTTAAACGAACGGCGGTTGCATCCACGTGGCGCTTATCACCACGTCCCGGACTCCCGAGCCCCAACAGCCATGGTCCTGCCGGCTTTTGTTGGGAAATGTCGTTCCACCTGGGAAAAAAAAAACCAAGAAAACAGAGAAAACACCTAGAACGGCAATCTCCCTCTGCGCCTCATTGTTGAGCAGACGCGCGGCCGCCTTTATTTGGACGCGCTGACGTACTGCGCTTCACGAGGCAAAGATAAGCCTCGGCACCGCTGAGGACCCGACACGGAAGCGCCTCGCTTGGCAGCCTCGCAGCCCGCCTGGGCGTGCCGGCTTGGCAACGGGGAACCGTCTTGGCAGTCCCGCGGCACGGGGAACACGGTTCCGTATCTGTACACAGCGCGGGACCACTGAACTACACCTTCCCTCTGTTGGGACCCCCAGCCAGCCGCCCGGCAGTGTTCCCGTCTATTTCCATCACAGCACCCAACGCCAACCAACCCCCATCCGGCCAACCCGGGCAACCCGGGTGTACTCGCACTCCAACAGCAACCTCCGATTCGCTAGCAAGCAGGGGTATTATACAACGACAGACGCAACAACCGACCCGCGAGCCGATCCCCGACTCTCCAACACAGGGCCACAAAACACACCGGGCGGTTCCAACCTCGGTGGCATGTAAAGGCGGGGGCGGCCCAACGCTCGCGATATTTCCAACCCCCCAGGCCGCCAGACCCAACAGACGCTCGTCCCAAAACCATTCGCTTCCCATGCAAAACAAGCATACACAAACAGCACGAACGAAGGAAAGAACCAAGACGGAAAAACTGAAAAAAAGAAAAAAAAAAGACCCGGCCGCAAAACACGCTCCAAGCACCAACAACCCCAGGAAGGAACGAACACACAACAACCCCCCCAGACCCGCGCTCATTCGCCACGCAGCTGGCGCGCGTGCTCGGCCTCCTTCTCGCCAACCACCAGCGGCGGCTCGTGCTCCGAGGGCGGCGTGGCGGGCGCGCTGGCGGTCCCCTTGACGCTGGCGGGGCCGGCGCGCCGCGAGCAGTCGACGAGGTGCTGGTGGCCGGCGATGCCGTGCTGGGGGATGACGACGGCGCCGTCCTCGCGCTGCTCCTGCTCGGCGGGCGTCCAGGCGAGGTAATCGCGACGGACCTGTCGGGTGGGTTAGGTACTCACACACACGCGTGTGTGTGTGTGTGGAATGTGGG
>MU853403.1:1573660-1589917 GCA_033297235.1 Trichocladium antarcticum
CCTCGACGTAGTCGTAGGCGAACTCGCCGTGCTGGTCGTCGTCCATGCCGAGGAGCTCGGCCTCTTCCGAGGCGCGGAGGTGCAGGCCCGGGACGAGGTCGATCAGCTTGGCGATGATGGCCGACACGACAAAGGCGTAGGCGGTGGCGGCGACGATGTAGGCGACCTGCACGTACAGCTGGCGCCAGTGGTGGTTGAGGAAGCCGCCGGTGGCGCCCATGTTGACGCCGTCGAGGCCGATGATGTAGTCGGCGGCGAAGAAGCCGTTGAAGAACAGGCCGACCATGCCGCCGATGGCGTGCTCGGCAAACACGTCGAGCGCGTCGTCGATGCCGATCATGAACTTGATCTTGGTGCTGAAGTTGCAGGCCACGCCCGCCACGACGCCGAGGATGATGCTGGCCCAGGGCGTGATGACGCCCGACGCCGGGGTGGCGGCGACGAGGCCCGAGATGGTGCCCGAGCACCAGCCGACCAGCGACCACTTCTTGGCGAGCCGGTAGTCGAGCAGGCACCAGGTCATGGCCGCGAACATGGCCGTCAGACAGCTGTTCCAGCACGCCATGGCGGCGCGGAGGTTGGCGCCAAAGGCCGAGCCGCCGTTGAAGCCGAGCCAGCCGAACCAGAGGAGGATCGTGCCGAGCGTGATCAGCGAGATGTTGTGCGGCCGGAAGTTGAGCATCATCTTCTCGTTGCGCCGCCCGAGGACCCACGAGTAGGCCAGCGCCGAGGCGCCGGACCCGATCTCGACGGGCCCGCCGCCCGCATAGTCGAGGACGCCGTACTTGAACCCCCAGCCGTTGGCGCCCCAGGCCCAGTAGGCGACCGGGCAGTAGACCAGCGTCGCCCAGAAGAAGATGAAGACCATGGCGGGGATGACGCGCCCGCGCTCGGCGGTCGCGCCGATGACGAGTGCGGCCGTGACGGCGCAGAATTGCATCTACGATTCCAGTTAGCCGCGAGGGGCGCCGGCACGGGGCTGGGTGGGGTTGCGTCTTGTCACCTGGTAGAAGGAGTAGAGCAGCTCGGGAACCAGCGGGGAGCCGGGGGACGGCGCGCCGAGCGTGTTCCGGAGGCCGAACTTGTCGAGGTTGCCGATGAAGCCGTTGGTGGCGGTGCTGCTCAGCGCCAGCGAATAGCCCCAGAAGTACCACTGGAAGACGACGACGCTGAAGGACATCATGGTGACCCAAATGAGCGACAGGGCCGACTTCCGCCGCGCGAGGCCCGAGTAGAGGAAGGCGATGCCGGGCACCATGAGCAGCACCATGGCCGCCGAGACGAGGATGTAGGCCTGGTCGCCCGCGTTGAAGGGGAGGTTCAGGTTGTCGACGGCTACCGAGTTTCCCCATTGTCAATATCGTCCGTCGGAAAGCAAGCTCGTTGGTGTTGGCTTACCCGAGTCGGTGCCGACATTTCCGCTGCTGTCGTCCGAGGTCGACATGGCGGCGGTGTCTGTCCTTCGCGGACGGAGGGGGCCGAAGCGAGAGAGAGAAAAAATCGGCGATCGAGAGAGTCGGGATTCGTGCGACTCGGTGGAGAGGGATGAGAGGTCGGTCGGCCCAGCACAGCGCTACGCTACTCAAAGAACAAGACGCAGGACTGAGGAACCATGGCCGGTGGGGTGGGACGGCGATCCGAGCATATAAACGACAGCAGACGGCGACGCGGCCGTCTAAAGCCCATGACTGATCTCCCGTCCGTCCCCTTATCGGTGGGGGGGAGTGGGGAGCCCGCAGGTTCTGGCGTGGCCCGGCAGGCAGGCCGTAAACGAAAAGCCTGCGCGCGGCGTGCAGCGAGCGCAGCTACATACCCTACACTAGCGCGGGCGCCCAAGGGGTGGTCCCGCTTGCCAGTCGGCATGGTTCGTCCCTGGTCAGCTCCGTCGTCGGGGGTCATCCCGGACAGCTGTGTCGACTTGTCGACATGCCCAGCGCGTCTGGAAACAGCTAGCGGCCCGGCTGGGCGGCGTGCGGGTACATGGCGCAGCGTGGGAGGCACCCCCGCGACAGATTCTCCGTACAGTGCACTCTGGTACATGTGCCTCCCGCGGTGCTCCTGCTGCACCCCGGAGATGCGCATGTCCAGGCCGTCCGGCATTCTCACAAACCCGATGCCATTGTCGCGGAGGGTTGGCAACGTGACAATGGCGCCGGCCGGGAAGACGGGACCACCGCCGAGACCAGACTCGACACTTGCCGGCGCCCCCACACACTCACAGCCTCGATCTCGGATCGCGGAGCACTTCGTCTCATCTGATGACGGTCGAGCTGTCCGCGTGCCGCTATCTCCTGGCCGGAAAGTCCGTGGCAGAACAGGCGGTTTGTCAGCTCATCCCATGCCCAGGTTGGATTCCGCCAATTTGCCGCGTCCATATCGGGATATGCAAAACGAGAGATATCTCGATCGGACGAAGGGGGGGAGTGGGTGGCTGCCGTCGCCGTCTTGGTGTTGAGTGGGGGGCCCCATCCCGAGCTGAGGGGTGGTGTTTTCAGGGGTCAAGAGGGTCAGATCGTCCTGTCATCATGCCATGGTGGGATTCCCGGTTCCCCGGGTTGCAGGGCACATCGATGCCGTCACGCGTCGACCGCCCGGGGGCGCCAGAGGGCATCGTCGCCGATGTCAGCGATGCCTGGGACAGAAATCGACGTTGCAGGGTGGAGCGGCAGATACCACCCCCGCTGGCCAATGGGGCTTGGCGATCGGGAATCCTGTTCCTGCCGCAGGGCTGGGCGTTCGGCCAAGCAAAGCCAAGGCCCAGGCGGGAGCGGTGGGGTCCTGGGTTTCTGTTACGCGATAGTTTGTGTTGAGGCTCAGCCTGCGCAGCGGGATCGGGACGGTGGCGGTCGAATCAGACCCTGCGGTTTTTCCTTATCTGGACTGCGCCGTTTCTAGACGACTTCCATGCGTTTCAGGCCGGGGAAGCCCTGCGCGTTTATCGTGCCGAGATATAGGACCGAGCCCATGAATATTTGAATCACGGCGCTGACTGAGAGCTTGTCCAGCGGCCTCCCGCGCCCGCCTTGATCGAGTCGAGTCCGCGGCATCCACGGCAACTCAGCGAAACATGCGATGCATCGCCGCGCCGATGCAGGCTTTGCAAGTTTTACGATCGAAATGGGAGCACGTGATCTCCATCACCCCCCGCGCATTTGCGCGCAACTTTCAAGGCAGCGTCGGGAACTCGGAACGCAGAAGAAAACCTGTCGAGGGATCCAGTAGAATGATCACCACTTATTATTAAGGTCGAGCGGGACGATCGCTGCAGCTTGACAAGACACACAAGTCGCCAAGAGATAAGGCTTCTTATCTCTGTCCGGGGGCCAATGACGGCGCGCGGGACCGGCCAGTTAGGGGCCAAAACAGGAACAGCGAGATACGTGTCACGCGAGGGCCGCCGAAACGGCAAAAAGAAACCACATGGTTCGCTCTCCGTCGCCGTGGCTGGACAACAAGGAACAGGTTGCGATGGCCACTATCTATGCTCCGCACAGCATCAGCAGCTCGCAGAGACGCGGCCGTCGCCGAAAGCGGAGCCTGGTCCCACCCATCAATGCAGCACCGCAACGACTGCCGAGGACAAAACCGCCCATTGCATGGCAGCATCCGCCCCAGCCCAGCCCCAGCCCCAGGCCCAGCCCCGTGTTGGAGAGGCAAGCGACCGGAAAAGTCGGCTGTCGTCCAGGCCGGGCGGGGATCCCCGGCCCGGGTAGGCCCCCACGGGACGCCAGCTCCGGGTCTGGCCAAAAGGCTAAAACACCTGGATCCGCGCCGAGCCGCCGACACCACGGCATTCCCGTCTACTCCATCTCCAGGACGGACACGACACGTCCTGGCCCACCGATGCGCGCCATGTCAGAAATAGAACGAAAACGAAAGAAGAAAGCTTGATTAGTTCACTAAACGCAACGGCAAAACGCTATGTCCCATTTGGATAGCGGGTATCAACCGCCCATCCCCAAACCCAGCCCCAACCCCAACCCCAACCCATACCGAAACCAACGCCGTACCAAAACACTCCCAGCCGGGCTCCTGATGTGATTGAGACCGCTTGCTGCTGTTCGTACACTCCTCCCCCCCCCAACCCTCTAAAAGATCATCAGATCCTCCTCCGCCAGCCCCCGCGCAAGGTCATACATGAGAATCGTATGATCCTTATAATGCAATATCAGCCGATACATGACGGGCGGGGTGGTCCTCGCGCCGCCCGGCGGATGCAGCGCGAGCCCGCGCGCGCGATGGTCCGGCACGGGCGACACGGCGACGCCGATCAGCGAGCAGGCGGGGCGCAGCCGCCGGTCGTCCTCGGCCTTGCGCGGCAGCACGCGGTCGACGCGGAAGCCGCGGCGCACGGGCGTGTTCTGGATGCGCCGGCGCGCCCTGGTCAGCGTCAGGAGCGCGACGCGGCCCGTCGGCGAGCCGACCACCACGAGGTTGAGCTCCGGCACGTGGATGAGCATGTTCATGCGCTCCGCGTACGCCGGGTGCATGTCCCACGGCGGCGTCGTCCGCGTGTGGTTGTGCAGCGTGAGCACAAACTTGCACTCGACCGACGGCACGTTGCGGTCGAACGGCTGCAGCTGGACGTCGGTCGGGGACGTGCGCAGAATGTAGAAGTGTTTGCGCACGTGGCGGGGTAGCGTGGCCTTGGAAAAGTCGACCGATTGGGTCCCCCCTTGTCGTTCCTTATGGTTGACGTTGAAGTTCGTGTGTTGTGGCATCTCCCCAAAGCTGGGGATGATCCATCGACTCAGCTGGGTGTCGTCAGAGGGGTCAACAATCCGGGGAACCGACATGCCGCCGACGAGAGGGTTCGCTGCGGGCCACTCCTCGTTCCCCCGATCGGCTGCCGTGGAATCACCGTCCACGGTCCCTCCCGGCGTTTCCGCGGCGGCATCGCCAATGTCGCTCTCAGAGCCGCTTTCGTCACCGCACAAGTCCGAGAGCTTGCCCTCGGATCCCCACGACGGGACTGTGGCGTGTGTGTTTGCGTAGTTGAAGCGAGTGCGCTGCCGGAGAATCCCACTGATATTCGACGACAACTCCCTGACATAGTACATGCTGCATGTGGTGTCCAGCCACGATGCGGCTTTCCGGGCGACGGTGAGGGCAAGGACCTCGTGCGCAGGCGCGCCGAGACATTCGCGGACACTCCTGGTCGGCTTGAAGCTGCTGTCCCGAAGGACCAATATGCCCCAGCCCCTCGCTCTGCGTTGATGTCAGCTTGTAACCTGCTCCGGCCGGCAATGGAAAGAGAACGACATACACGCCCCCGGCCTGGTTGATATCCGCGTCGTCCTGCCAGTGGATGGGCAGTACGCCAATCTTCCAGATGTCAAGAATCCATACGTTGCCCGCGATGTCGATCGCTGCCACTTTGTCCGCATCGCCAGCCTCGTCATCGATGAAGTCGAGGTTCGGGACATTATTGCCCCTGTAGTCGAGAGGGAGGGTGATTCTCCACGTCCGCGTCCGCGATTGGAAATGCTTCTGGAGCTCCAGGACCGACAGTCCGGACGCAGCCCTGGGAGAGTTGTCCACATCTGGAAACCGCACCGGCGCTTGGTTGTGGTTAAGGGCAAAGGCAAAAACGGTTACCTCGTGCTGGTTCGAACCGACGGCTATCAGCCGGGATTGCTCGTGGATTGCGAGCCCCCATGCCGACTTTCCGACATTCTCGTGGAAGAAGGGTTTCGGGTGTAGTAGGGTTTGGCGAGCGCGGCCGGCGCCTGCTCCGCGGGCCTGATCGCCGATCGCCTTGATACAGCGCACAATCGAATGTGTGTAGTAGGCGGCCACGTCTCCGTCATCGTAACCGACCAAGACAATCTCGAGGTTGCCCAAGTTCCCCACAACCACATGGTTGATCTGGTGCGGGAAGACATTGTCTTGCGCGCCCCCGCAGCATATGGCCAGCTTCGACGGCCGCGGGTGAAGGATCAGGGACGGAGCCGGTAGTATGTGGGGTGCCCTTCGTGGCTGGTAGACGTAGATGCGATCCTGGTACGCCGCAAAATAGAGCTGTTTTGGGTTGACCGTCAGCACGGCTCTCCGCCATCCCCCCCTTCTGCCCAGGGCCCAGTCCTTACGTTGTACCGTTGCGACAGGGCTGTCAGGTTGTTTCTCGTCGTGGCGATTCGCGGGAAGCCGTGCTGGGCGTGGTTGGGGTCCGTCTCCAACCCGACGGCGGTGCTCTCTGCCTCATCCGCGTCGAGCGCATCCGCGTCATAGTCGTCGTCGTCGTCGTCGTCATCGTCATCGTCCCCGACATCGTCATCGTCGTCGTCCATGGGGATGTTGTCGGGCGTCATCTCGAACACGAATAGTTTGAGGTCCTCCAAGACGTCCGGGCCGAACTGGGTCACGAACGGCCGGGTGTTAGCTCGCGAGGCATCGAACGAAGCAAATACACGCATGTGCTCACCCTGCTCTCGGCAGTCTGGACATGGCAGGTCGGGCCAACGTAGATCCCGGAGTAGCCTGGCTGAGCATCCGCCTTGTCCGAATCCATTGTCAAGGTCCGTTGAGCAGGTCGAATGTTAGCAGGTGAGGGTGGAACATGGTTTGCGGGAAGGCGTCGCGCGATGGTTCGTGCCCAGATGCACAAACGCGAAACCACCGTTAGCTAAGGTCGGTGGTGCGTTGTTCGGGGAGGGGGATCGAATGGCCAGCGCTCGGATAAGATAAGCTAGGCTGTTGTTGGGGCCCTGGGGGTGCCTCGGGGAAGCGGGGGTGGGGCTCGCCCGCATGCTGTGGGCTTCATGCACGATGGGGCCGACGTCACCAAAGCATCAAGTATCAACTCATCAAAGTATCTACCACAATCCACATCATAGCATCGCAGGACACACAGTCGAAGATGCAATTGACAAGCATTCCCAGCTCTGCAAACGCTTTGCAGGCAGGCGGTATCTGCACATGTACTCGGCCGGGCTATCTGCCCACTCTTCCCAACCATTGGCGTTTCGACTTCCATCCCTTGACCGTGAGACAACAAAACGCTCGGCACCGATTCCCGGGCGTCAAAGCCCAATGGCCATGATGAAACCAAAAAACATCCAACGCCGTCAGACGCCCCTCTTGCTGCTCCGGATCAGCTCCGTCATGTCTTTCATCCTGTAATCCAACACCGGCGTGATCCAGTCGTCTTCCACAAGCGAGTACGACTCCCGCTCGTTGTCCTTGGGCTTCCGCGCGTTGTACGCCCAGTACCCAAAGTCGGCATCGATCGCCTTGAGGTAGCGCATCAGGTTGTTCCAGTAGTTGGCGTCGCCCTGGCCCGGGTTGTTCGGCGCGCCAAACTCGCCCACCCACACGGGCGCGACATCGCCCTCCACCAGATAGGCCCAGTTCTTGCGCATGGCCGCGACAAACGACGCATACGTCCGCTTGCAATACCGGCCGCCCAGACTGCCCCACCCGCTCCACGAGTACACATGCGCCGAGTAGACCACCCGGTCAGGCAGATCCAGCACCACCGGCCGCGCGGCAACCCCGCTCAGATCATTCCCGGACTCGGTCCCGCCCACGATGATCAGCCAGTCCGGGTTCATCTTCAGCAGCCGGTTCCCGGCCTTCTCCGCCGCCGTCGCCCACCGGTCCCACGGCATGGTGCCCCAGACGCCGCGGACCTCGTTCCGCAGATCCGCCCCGATCACCAGCGCATTCCCCACAAACCTCCCCATGACCGCCTCCCAGTGCAGCACCCACTCCTCCTCCGTCTGCCGCACCCGACAGACCACCGCCGGCAAGTGGTCGTTCGCCCACCCGGCGTCGCACGGATCCGCCCCACAGCACCACGTCGCACTGGTGATATGGTTATTGACCACCACCGCGACCCCGCGCTCCGTCAGCGCCGCCACAACCGCCGCCAGCACATCCAGCGCGCGCAAGCCGACCAGATCCGGATTCGCCGCCAGCAGGTGCGGCAGCACGACCGGATTCGCCATGACCATCTCATCACTATACGGCAGCCGCACCGAGTTGAACCCCAGGCGGCGGATCGCGCGCGCGATCTCGTCGCGGTGCTGCACGTCCAGCCCGCCCGGGACGAAGAGCTCGTCGCTGGCGCCGTACCAGTTGACGCTGGCGAGGCGGAGGCGGCGGCCGGCGGCGTCGACGACGTCGCGGCCGCGCGCGCGCAGCGGCAGGCGGAAGCGCGGCGAGTCGAGGAAGGTGTCGTCGCGCGGCGGCGGCAGCCGCGCGCCCTGCTGGCCAAAGAGGCGCGCCGCGCGGTCCGGCTGCCACGGCCGGCTGAGGCGCGACTCGGAGAGGTACAGGTGCAGGAACAGGCCGCTTGCGACGAGGACGGCGAGGAGGATGAGGTACATTTTGCGCCGCGGCTGGGAGGCGAGGGGTGGAATTTTGGCGGTGGTGGTGGTGGGTACCCCGGCTTTTTCGGGGTACTCGAGCGGGCGGGTGGAAGGGGGAGGTGGAGGGCGAGAGGTTGGTGAAGGTGGCGTTGGTAGGCGGCAGTGGGACGAGATGTATTGGGTTCTAGCCTAGGTGGGATCCGGAGCCGGTGAAGGTGGTTGGAATCGGTTTGCTGTAGAGATAGGTATATATCGCTGTTTTAGTTGTGATGCCAAGCTCACAATGATGAGGGAATGTGTTGGATATACCACAAAATAGACAGTCTCACGCATAAGTGTGTAAAATGAGTTGTTGTTGGCCAAAGTGGTGATTCTTCCACTTGGCTGGTCAGATTGATTGAACTCTGTAGAACTCGAAGCAGGATCCTATCGGGGGATGCCCAAGACCCCTATTAAACCGCCCAGGCCACCCACAGCCAACAATAGCTTGGCGTGGCCTGAGCTACGCAATTGCATACCCGAGCTACACCTGCCTATTTCCCGGGCTTATTCCAACACACCCCCTTAGATCTACCGCGAGGCTGATCTGAACTAGTAGCGACCTAAATTATAGTATTATCCTTCCTTTAATCCTACTCCTAGCTCATTTCTACATCCGACCAAAACTCGTTAGTATTATAGTATATAACTACGTAGGTATTAGGGCCTTTAGAGCTATCTCTTGCTTCTCAATCCCTCTCGCTCTTCCTACGAGCATCTAACTATTCTATAATATCCATTAGACCTAACTACACGACGAAACGGTCGAAACTATCGTTAAGCAATGCCTTAGTAAAACCGTCCGCTAGTATATCTACGCTCTTAACGTACTTAACTACGATAGTCCCGTTCTAGATTTCTTAGTATAACTAGTAGTTATAGATATTAACGTACTATAAATTCGTCTTATAATTAGCGATTTCCGCTATTACAATCTAGATGGTTTAAGTATTGTTACACTTGATTATAATTGTACTTAGCTCGTTATTGTTATCTGTTAGGGCTACGCCTAGTTCCTTAATTAGCCGGCTTATAAAAAGTAACTCTCTTATAGTCTAGCTAAGGGCTAGTAGCTCTGCTTCTATAGTTAACGTTATTATAGTCAGCTACTTGTTTACGCGCCATCTAATTATCCCGCTAAACAGCTTTATAGTATATACTTACGAGCTTTTGCAATCTAGGGTATTGTCTACGTATAACGTATCGCTAGATACTTAGAGCATGAACGCTAGCCTAAATTGTAGCCTAAGGTAACTTATTACCTACAAATAGATAATAACTCTATCTACCGCTTAGTAATGTTTTAGCCCTAGTTAAAGCAGGAACCTTAAGAGTCTTAACGTAGCGAAGGCAATATCTAGGCGAGTTATAACTATAACGTAGAGGAGGGAACTAACCTTCCGCTAGTATAACTTAATCTCTAATCTAGTAGGGCGACCGTCAAACGGTAGTAACTCCTCCTTTACTATTACCGTATTATATCGCTTGTCTAAGTTAACGAGTTGTCGGATCTTACTAATATATAACGCCTACGAAAGCTATAATAACCTCTTTTCTCTATTTCTTAGAACTTCGATACCTAAGAACCAATTTAGGTCGTAGCTACCTATTAACTTGTATTTTTCGTTTAGCTAATCTATTACTACTTATACCTCTTTCTTAACTATACTATAGTACGCGATTACAATGTTATTGTCACAGGCACAGCCTGTGTCATGTGCCATGTCATGTGCCATGCCATGTGGTTGGCTGAGCACCCTGTAGCTAGAGGAGCGTGGCTCCACACTAGGTGGAGCTCGCTGCGCAGAGCCTTCAGCCCTCGCGAGCTCCCACGAAGGTTGCACTGTTGTGCAACCTTATTATATACGACCGTTATAGTAGGTTGCACCTTCAACTCGCGCGCGTAGCTAAGTCGTCTGCTCTAGAATAGAGAGCGTACTAGACCGACTAGAACGCTTCTTTTCCCGACGTACTAGGCTTTGTTTTCATTTCTTGACTACCTACGTAGTGCGAGTTAACCACTAGGACGAGCATCCTACGTACAATAGCAGTCCGCCGAACAGGACTACGAGACTCCGACGAATAGGACTACAAGACTCTAACGAACAGGACTATAGTATTCCGACGAACCAGACAACGCTCCTACGAAGATAAGCGCGAAGATAATAAGCGGCGCCGACCTCGCGGCATCGCTGCCGCCGAGACTCGTAGCGCTGCGCGCAGCGCTGAGAGAACAATAGCAGAACGAGGTCTCTAACACTATACCCGCTTTTATAGCATCGATCGACGACGACAGAGGGTACGACCTCTCGGGGTTCGCTATAGCTATGAATGCAATAGTCGGCGAGCTAAAGAGAAAGCTCGATAAGTCTATTGGGAGGTTCGAGGCGTCTATTGTAGCAGGTATAGCGCTCGAGAAGGAGCTTAAGGAGCATAAGTTGCTACTCGCGAACTAGAGGACGCTAATAGCGATGGCCCTAGACCAGGCTCGTAGTAGTAGCGCTAGTAGCGGCTATAGCGTGTCGATCTCCCTCCCCTACCCCGATCCGTTTACTAGAGAAGAGAAGGATACCGTTAAGCGCACCCTGCTCTTCGAAGACTAGGAGGACAAGGTACGTAGCCGCTAGCGAACACGCCTACGGGAGTTCCTGGACGAGTATACTAAGATCCTATACGTAAAGGCTATACTAGGCGGTAGCGCGCGCCGGGCAGTCGCGGCGAAGCTCGAGCAGGTTAAGGAGAACCTGTATAGCGCGGTAGTGTAGCTGTGGAAGACCGGGTCCGACCTCCTAAAGACCCTCCGTACCTAGTATACGACGTACGATGTAGTTGCTACGGCGAGCAACAAGCTAGAACTACTAGCGTAGAAGAACGAGTTCGTAGCGTTTAACGACTTCCTTACCGAATTCACTACCCTAGCCGACACCGCTGGCGTCGATAACGTAACGAGGGTCCGGATACTCCGGCTTAAGATCTCCCCCCGCCTTTCGAGCGCTATAGTTACGCAGGCAGTGCTCCCGCCAGCTAACAACTTTGAGCTCTAGGCTACGCTAGCCGGCTAGCTCGCGACTAACCTGGAGGGAGAGGACTTCAGGCGGAAGCTACGCGGCGGAACTAGGAGCGGCGGAACTAGGGGCGGTAGCAATAACAACGGCGGAGGCAGATACCCCGACGCGATGGAGATCGACGCGGTAACGCTCGCGGCGCTTACCCCCTAGGAGAAGGAACGGCGTAGAGCGAGTAGCTTGTACTACAAGTACGGCGGGGCCGACTACATCGCGAGGGCGTACCGAGTAGGCTGCGGAGGCCGAGGGGACCGCGGTAACGCCCGCGGCGCTAGGTAGTTGCAGCGCGGGGGCGCCTAAGGCGGTAGAGGATCTGGTTTCGGTAGAGGTTTCGGTAGTAACGCGTAAGGATAGTAGCAGCCTACCTAGGGATAGTAGTAGCCTGCGTAACAAGGCTACGGCCGAGGCGGGTTCCTAGGCTTTGGGCAAGCTCCCTCTAGGGGCCTTCTAGCTCGCGGCGGCGTAAGCGGCTGCGCTAGGGCCTACTAGAGGGGTCGAGGCGGGCTCGCTATACGCTTTGCGGACACCCCTAACTAGAGTAGTTTTGTCGTTAGAGAGGTGGACGAGCAGGAGGAGCACGGCGCTTACTAGTCTATAGCAGAGTAACCCCCTAGCTTCGGCTTCTTGTATAACGACTAGGGAAACGAGGAGCTCCTGTGAACTGTCGCTTATAGGAGGGGTACCGCTAGCCGTAGGAGGGATAGGGAGATAGTTTAGTTATTAGTGTAGTAGGTAGCAGCGCTAAATCTATTCTCTTGTTATCGTACCTAGCGGTTGGTAGGCGCAATGTAGAGTGCGTAGTACTTGTAGACTCGGGTTATACGGGTTTGGCGTTTGTGGATTTTGGCTTTGCGGTTGCGAATGGACTGCTACTAGAGAGGCTAGCGGCACGGCGGCCGCTATTTCTAGCCAATAGAGGGTTCTTACGCTGGATCGAGCACTTAGCGGCGCTTACGCTAGTCGTTAGCGACTACTAGGAGACCCTGGTGTACTTTGTTACAACGCTCGCAAAAGAGACCCTGGTAATCTTAGGCCTCCTGTAGCTACGGAAGCATAACCTGCGGATCGACTAGGAGACCCTATAGCTCGAATTCACGGAGCACTACCGTAGGAGGTACCTTCTAGAGTATATTAGAAGCTAGGTCGCTTAGTAGGTAGGCTAGCTAGAGGCAGCACCCCTACCCCTAGAGAGTAGCGGGCGGTACTATATAACGGTAGAGGACGTACCCGAAGACGACGACTCTAGTACCTCCGGTGACGATAACGAGGTCGCTATCGCTACGAGCAAGCTATCTAACTACGAGAGGGCTAGGCGGTCCGACAGGCGGAGACAGGCCTGTAGACGGTAGAGATCCGCGTCCTAGGGAGACGTATAGGCCGACCCGCGGGGGACGCTCGTACTGCTGGGAGCGATGGGCGTTCCGGTCGAAGCGCCGCCCCCTACATCACCAAGGCTAGTAGAGGCAGTGGCGGGCGCTAGGAGACTACCCCCTAGACCCCGGTCCCCCCCTGCCGCCCCGCCCCCGCTTAGTTAAGCGTAGGAGAAGATCCGCTAGGACGACGCGAAGATCCTGAACGGAGCGAGCTTCCTGGTGGTATACCGACAGAAGGGCGTAGTGGTTATACGGACCACGATAGGTGAACTAGAGAGAGCGGTAGAAGCTAAGAAGAGAGACCGTATACTAGTTCTGCCCAAGTAGTTCTTCAAGGACCTACTAAGTTAAGAAAGTATACTAGAGTACGTGAAGTCAATGCTCCTAGCGAGGTTCTATAGCTTCATCGACGCGCTCGCCAAAGGGGATAAGAAGCTTAACAAGATTATAGAGGAGGATTCCAAGAAGTTCTTTAACAAAGCGGATAGACTAGCGCCTACCCTGGACGAGATTAAGGCGCGCCTACCGAAGGAATACCGAGACTTAGTAGCTACTTTCGTCCTATAAGACGCTAACATCTTGCCCCCCTACTATATATATAACTATAGGATCAAGCTGCTCCCGGGGAGCGTAGTCCTATATTCGAGGAATCGCCCGATGTCGCCGATAGAGCTACGTATACTAAAGCGCTAGCTCGACGACAACCTCGCGAAGGGGTTTATCCGGCCCTTGCGATTAAGCGCCTTGTCGCCTATCCTAATGGCGTAGAAGCTAGGCGGAGGCATTAGAATCTACGTTAACTACCGCGGTATTAATAACGTGACGCTAAAGAGCCAGTACCCTATCCTGCTAATCCGGGAGACCCTGGACTCTATCTACAAGGCGAAGATCTTTACGAAGCTCGACGTAATTGCGGCGTTCAACCAAGTGCGCGTAGCGCTAGGCTACAAGTAGCTTACGGCATTCATTACGAGATTCAGCCTATACGAAACGCTAGTTACGCCGTTCGGCCTATAGGGCGCGCCCGCTACCTTCTAGTATTATATTAACAATATCCTCTATAACGCTCTAGATAACTACGTAACGGCGTACCTAGACGATATCCTAGTCTACTTAGGCACGCTCGAGGAGTATATCAAGTAGGTTAGGGAGGTACTAAAGCGTATAATCGACGTAGGTCTGTAGGTAGATATCGACAAGTGCGAGTTCTACACAAAGCGGACGAAGTACCTAGGGCTTATCATTACGCCTAGGGGCATCGAGATGGACCTAGATAAGGTCGAAGCGGTATGCAATTAGGAGGCTCCGGAGACAAGGAGGTACCTCTAGCGGTTCTTAGGGTTCGCGAACTTCTACCGCCGATTTATACGAGGTTTTTCGAGCTACGTACGGCCGCTGTACGAGCTTACGAAGAAGATAGTGGACTAGGAGTGGTCCGAGCAGTACGAAGCGGCTTTCTAGCGCCTGAAGGTGTGCTTTGTTACGGCACCGGCACTGCGGATATATGACTAGGAGAAGCGCGCTATGGTGGAAGTTGATGCGTTAGACTGGTCGGCGGGTGGAGCGCTACTATAGGAAGGGGATGACGGCAAGTTGTATCCGGTTGCTTATTTCTCGGCGAAGTATACCGCGGCCGAGTGTAACTACAATATCTACGACAAGGAGCTCCTTGCGATCGTTAAGGCGCTCGAAGAATAGCGCCCCGAGCTCGAAGGCGCGGCCGAGAGGTTCGATATTATTACGGACTATAAGAACCTATAGACCTTTGGTATAACGAAGTAGCTGTCGCTACGCTATATACGCTGGTTGGAGTTCTTGTTGCGTTTCGACTTCTAGATTATCTACCGCCTAGGTATAGTAAACGGCCGCCCCGACGCGCTGAGCAGGAAGCTAGAGTTTATGCCGAAGGACGTTAAAGATAACAGGCTATAGAACAGGCGGCGCCCCCTGATCGACCCGAGCAAGTTCGACCTAGAGACCTTTAGTAGCAAGTACGACTCTAAGCTACTAGGCGAGACACTAGAGCTCTTTAGCCTCGACGTTTCGCGCTACGCTGACGACCTTATCGCGGAGAGCTACGCGAGCTCGCTATTTATAGCAGACGTGGTGGAGGCGCTTAGCGACTAGGAGGTACGCGCCTGGCTAAGCAAGATCAAGCGGGAGCTGAGAGTGCTGTTCGCTAAGTGCAAGTTGGTCTTAGGTAGGGCGTTCTACCGCGGTAGGCTAATGATCGACCCGGGCAATACGGAGCTCTATTTGTAGCTTATCTACCGGATACATGCGTTAGGGCCTAGCGGGCACCCGGGGAGGACGAAGACGCTCGACCTAATAAACAGGGTCTACTGGTGGCTAGGGATAAGCGTGTTAGTAAGGACGTTCGTCAAAGCCTATATTCTATACTTTAAGACGAAGAACCCCCGCTCGAAGCCCGCGGGGTTCCTTAAGCCGCTCCCGCTGCCGTTGGCGCTATAGCGAGATATATCGGTAGACTATATTACACTGCTCCCGCTATGTAACCGGAGGGGGTAGGAGTTCAGGCACGTAGCAGTAGTGGTTAACCGGCTTACGAAGATGCGCTACTTTATTGCGACGGCGACACTAGAGGCTAACGAGCTAGCTAACCGGTTCATTAAGCGCGTATACTCGCTCTACGGCGTACCGGAGACGATTGTGTCGGACAGAGGCACGTAGTTCGTTTCAGGGTTCTAGAGGGCGCTGTCGGCGCGCCTCGCGATCACCCTAAGACCCTCGTTAGCGTTCTACCCCTAGACAAACGGCTAGACGGAGCGGATTAACGCGGAACTAGAGCAGTACCTACGGCTATACATTAACTAGGTATAGGATGACTAGGTTGACTGGCTCCCCCTGGCGGAGTTTGCGGGGAATAATATAGTCTCCGAGACGATAGGCGTGTTACCGTTCTTCGCGAATTACGGTTTTAACCTAAGGATAGGCGTAGAGCCGTCGAAGCTGTACCTACCGAATATCTCAGAGTAGCAGAAGCGGGAGTTTTTCCGGGTATCGGAGCTCGCGGACCGCTTCGGGGCGATCCTCGGGAAGGTTACGGCGCTAGCAAAGCAGTTACAGGACCGCTATAAGTAGAACGCGAACCGCTATAGGGAGGACGCGCCGCAGTACCGCGTTAGCGATATAGCGATGCTCGATATATAGAACTACAAGACTAGCAGGCCGACTGCGAAGCTCGCGCCGCGGTAGGAGGGCCCGTTCGAGGTTACGAAGGCCTCGTTATACGCGGTAACTCTAAAGCTCCTAGCGAATATAACGATCTTCCCTACGTTCTACGTCTCGAGAGTAAGGCGCTACCCGGGGCAGGGCCTAGCCGGCCAAGAGAGGGTCGACGACGACGTAAGCGCTAACCGCGGGCGCGTGGTCACGCGGACTGACGAGGGCGAAGACGTAGTAGAGTGGAGGTTCGAGAAGATCGTGGGGTTCGGCAAGGCGGCGAAC
>MU853403.1:1590312-1616845 GCA_033297235.1 Trichocladium antarcticum
ACGAAGGTTGCACTGTTGTGCAACCTTGTTGTATACGACCGTTACAGTTATCGACGTAGAAGAAAATGATTATACTATCTTTAACGAAATAGCAGAGCTTATAGGGAACTACTTTAAATCTAATCTTCTATAATGTTCCTATTAGCTCTTGTTGCTAAAGCAGGGGTGATTTCCTTAGCCTATATAACGCCTTATATAGGAGCAGTACGTTACTAATCTCTTAATACCCTAGTAGCATTTGTAAAAATATCGCCTTGTTGTTCTTTACGTTAACGAAAGCGTTAACTACGTCGAATTAGGTTATCTCTAGGTTAAAGCGTATAGCGACTACGATAAGTATTCGGAACGATCTTCCTGCTAGCGTAGCTACGTAGTTGCTTTCTATTATATCTTTAGGTTATTAGTCTCCTTAGACTACTAGACGTACCTTCGCTTTAGTATATCTTCTATATTTATCGAACTTATAGACGTATACCTATCGATAGTCGAGTATTCTATAACTATAGATTTGTCGGTCTACGACGCTGATCTTAGACTATAACTTCATTTTCTTATAGCTTTAAAGGTAGTTACGTTCTATCTGTTCGAATTCCATACCTATTAGGTAATTAGTAAGGTCTTTATAACAGTCTAGGGGTTTTAGCAGTTTATTTCTAAAGATATATAACTTATTTCTCAGTCTTCGCTCGATCTTATTCTTTAAGATTGTCTTCCCTAAAGGGGTTATAACTTCTCCTTCTCTTATTACGGCGTAGAAAACCAACTCCTATATATTTATAGTAGTTAGTTAGTACTATAGGAATCCACTATTAAAGGCTTTAACTTCCTACTTCCTGCTAATTATCGCTACGGCTAGTATTGTAGCTAGTAGCGTTAGTAGTAGCGTTAGGAGACTCGTCCTCTTGCCTCTAATATCTTTTAGCTAGTTTATTCCAAAACCTACTATTCCTAGCTATTCAGGTACGCTTAACGCTTCTACCGTCGCTATAGAGGGCCTATCTAGGAGGGGAGCTTCTTTTAGCGCTACGCTATAGCGATCGTCATCGTTATATACATCTAGTATCACTTTATCTAGGTCTCTATAACTAGATAGAACAACGTAGTCCTCTTTTTCGCTAAGCTCTTTATAAGCGGCTTCGTCTAGGTCTTCATAACCCGACAGGACCATCTGGTCCTCTTCTACACTATACTCTTTATAAGCTAACTAGGCGTTAAAGCCTTCGTATTCACTCGGCTCTTTAAATTCCTCTTCTTAAGCTAGGTCGATATAGTTTTCCGCTTGTTCCAGGACTATTAAGTCTTGAAGCAACTATACTAGTTGTTCTACTAACATACCTCTTATATCTTCCTTAAGGTCCTTAATCTTCCTACGAAAGACTATATCCTTGTTAAAAATAACGTCTCTAATTCGTACTATTGTACCCGTTGCTAGGGACTATATACAGTAAACGTTACTTACGTTATATCCTACTAGGTATCCTACCTACGCTCGTAGCTAGAGTCTCTTCAAGCGCTCTTCCTTCTTCTACGCTATATAGGTTATAACAAAAGCCTTGTATCTAAAGACCCGTATGTAGGCAAGATCTAGCTTATTACGGTGTTCTATACCTAATATACTTTGTAAGACTTTAAGGGGGGTAGCGTTACGAAAGACTTCGAAGGGGGTGCGCTAGCGGATTCGTTTTCTTAGGGTAAAGTTAAGGAGGTAAACTACTATTATTACAATCTCCCTCTAAAGGGCGTCTAGCATATTAGCGCCAATCGCTAGGGCTTTTATTACGTTCTTAACTATACCTACTAAGCGTTCGGCTACTCCGTTAAGATCTCAAGTATTAGGGGGCGAAGGCTCAACCTAGATCTATTGCGATTAAAGCTAAGTCTTAACTCCAGGGAACTTAATTGTAATCTCGTTATCGCTCTCTACTACCTTAACTTTAATATTCTACTAGCAGTCTATAGAGGCAATGAAATCTTTCAATACTAATAGTATATCTACTATATCTCGTTTAACTATTATAAAGTAGATCTAGAGGAACCTAGAGATTCTATCTATGATTAGTATTATACTCGAGAAACCTTCCTTATCTCGTTCGAAGTTATAGAAGTTAAGGGCGATCCGCTCTCCTATACTATATCTTCTAAGGTCTCTTTTCTAACGGCGAATTTACCGCTTTATCTTTGCTTTTCTATAGGCTTCGTACTTTGCTATACCTAGAGGGACCTTAAAGCTAATTATGCTATTGTTACTTAACGATAGGCACTTAGCGTTAAGGTATTTAGTGTTAGGGTCTTCTATAGGTAACTCGTCTTCTAATTCCAAGTCTAAGTTGTCTTGTTAGTCGCTTACTTTAGCCCTCTTTTTAGCTAGCTTAGCCGCTCTATAACGCTTATAGCGACTTGGTTATTAGGAGGTATCTTCTACCCTCTTCTTGACTCCTCTAATCCTTATACCTTCGGTAGCGTTCTATAGGTAGTTTATCGTTTCTGGACCAGGATAGGCAAGCTAATAATACTAGATCTTAGCGTTAACGAGCTATAGTCTTCTTCTTATCCAGGTATTAAACCTCTCGCGGTCTATAATAAATACTACGATCTTAGTGCTTGTTAGTAGCAGCTTATATTCGACTACGAACTAGCCTTCTCTTTCTAGTACTACGTAAATCTCTAAGTCGTCGGACCGCTATAGGATTGTTTCGGTAGGCTTGTTATCCTAATGGATCCCTTTCTCGCATAGTATTTAGAGCGACGTTAAGCTATATACTAGCTACTTATAGTATATAACGTTATAGAGGTTAAGGGTCCGTAGCTTACTAGCCAACGTAGTAACTTTAATGACTATATCGCTATATCTACTAATTAGTAGGAGTTAGTCTCCTGCCTAGATAGTATCTCCTTCTTCTGCTACTTGGAAGTTAACTAGTCTATAGGATTGGTTAAAGATATTATCACAGGTGACACTGGCCCAATGTTAGGGTACGTATATATTCGACGTGGTTATACGAGGAACTCAAGATCGTGGGTGTAGCCCGCCGGGGATATGCCCTGCGGCGGGCTCCATATACGCCTGCAGGCTCTGCAGGCCCTACATCGCACAACCGCTCCATAATGGCCATACGGCCATATGTCACGGCTAGACCTGTGACACTACCCTCCCTTAAAACAAGCCTCCGCTTTAAATCAAGCCTACGGTTCGAATCGTAGCTTCAGTTCCTTCTTAGTACCTACGCCAGGGGCCCTAGCTTGCTCGGATTAGTATTGTAGAACTTCCAAATAGTATTATCGCAGCTACGTAGATCCGTTACTAGCTACTATATTAGCTAGGTATAGCCCTCCTACTTAACTAGGTATTGCTACCTCCCGTTATCTACCTTCCTAAAGTCTTAAATCTCTTCAAACCTCTATTTAACTACTTCGACGCTATTATCCTAGCGCCTTACCTCCCTACTATAGTTCGCCCTTATATCCCTCTACGCGTTAGCTTACCCTAGGATTCCCTACTTACTACGCTATAGCCGAACTAGTAATACGTAGAAAGTGTCGAATATCTTTATGTTCGCTAGAAGGCGTAGCGTTACTATATATAACGCTACTTTAGTAACCTCGAATAGCCCTTCCTAGCGCGGCTCGAGCTTCTTCGTCGGGCGCCCTATCTTGTAATACTATATATTAAGTATTACCTTATTGCCGATTCTATAGACTAGGGCGTCGCTACGTTTAGCGTTTACGTTAATCTCGTAACGGTCCTACGCTTACCTCGCTAGTACCTTCGCTATATCTAGTACTACTTTAAAGCGTATAGATATCTCTGTCGCTTAGAAAAACTCCTTCCTCTAGGCCTCTAAGAGTTCTGGTAGGTATAGCCTGCTTGGTTCTACGCCTATACGTAGGTAGAAACCGTAGTTCGTAAAGAAGGGCGATACTCCTATTGTCTCTAACGATATGTTATTCCCTACAAACTCTATAAGCGGTACCTAATCTATCTAGTTATCCTACGCCTAGTCGATAAAAAGGCGCAAATACTATTCTAACTCTACGTTAATCCGTTTAGTCTGGCCGTTTGTCTATAGGTAGAACACTAATAATAGCTTTAGAGTTACTGCTAATCGCGACGATAGTGTCCTCTAGAACGTTAAAACGAACTACGTACCTATATCTAATATAATCGTCTCGGGTAGGCTATGTAGGCTATAGACCCGTTCCACAAAGCAGTCTATTAACTCGTCTACTTCTAAGGTCTTAGTTAGGATAAAGTAGCGCATTTTCGTTAGTTGGTCTACTACTACTATAATATAGTTAAAGGTCTAGTTTCTCCTTATATATAGCGGGAGTAGTGTAATATAATCCACTAATATATCCTGCTATAGCAAGAGTAGTACTAGCAGCGGCTTTAGAAAGCCCGTTAGTAGCGCCCTTAGCGTTTTCGTCTTATTGTATAGTAAGCAGGCGTTATAGTAGTCGCGGATCGTACCGGTTATCCCGGTCCACTAGTATTTCCAGTTCATTAGATCAATAGTCTTAGTCCTCCTAGGGTAGCCCCTAGGTCCTAATACGTAAGTTTAGTAGATTAGCTATAGCTATATTTTGTCGTTGTTTAGGTCGATAAGCATCCTTCCGTAGTAGTAAGCCTTACCTACGATAGCTTAGCACTCTGTATATAGCACTTTAACCTTCGTTTCTATATCCTTTAGCTAAGCCCTAGTCCTAGGGTCTCCTAACGCCTTAAGCGTTGCCTTTAGTAGATCTAAGTTCGTATATATCTCGTTTAGTAGGTCGTTAATATACCTTAATAGGTCTAACTAGTTAACCGTAATCGCCTTGTTATATAGTCTTAGTAGCTCGAACGTTTCTAGATCGAACTAGTTAGGGTCGATCAGTAGCCTCTTATAGTTCTAGAGTCGGTTATCCTCTACGCCCTATAGTATATATTCTAGCTTATAGCTAAGCGTATCTAGCATTACGTTTGCTAATCCTAGTTAGTAGATAATACGGAAGTTAAATCTTAACAGGAATTTGGACTACTGTATATACCTTAGGGACAGCTGTTTCGTTATTACAAAGGTCTAAAGGTTCTTATAGTCCGTAATAATGTTAAACTAGCCGTTTGCTCCCTCTAGCTCTAGTTCTTGCGTAGGCTTATAGTGGCACTAGAAGAGCATGTAGGAGAGATGCGTTGTATTGATTATTATATATCGAAGGAAGAGACAGAGGAAAGAGAGTGTGTAAGAATATAGCTATATATATAACAGGAAATGGAAAACGGGGCGCTAAGTAGGTATAAAGTAGCCAATTAGAGCGGACTATAGAGATAGGGCTAGCTAGGTCGTAATATACCCCCTAGCTACAAAGTAGCTAAAAGAGAATACCTAGCTAGCTAGCGGCGGCGAGATGCTAAAAATAGGAGGTCGAAGGCTCGAATTGCTAGAGTAGGGTTAATAATATATAACCTAGCGTCGCGTTATATAAAATCGAAGATATACTAATATAGATCCTAGCTAATTAGAATATAGTTATATCGGTCGGTCGTATACAATCTTTAGTTACCTATTTTACAAAGTTAAATCCAAACTGTCCTATAATAATAAAAAACAAACAATCCGCTACTAACCCCTCTAACTATAACTATAATAATAATAAAAACAACAACTATAGCTCTAAGTACTTAGGGCGCTGCTGCTTCTATCGCCTATATAGCGGTATTAGAGAAAGCCCGCGTGGCTAGACGCGAGAATCTACGCGTAGCGCGCGAAGAAGAGGAAGAAGAAGAGGTTGTCGCTGTTAGCGCCGACGATGCCGCTCCCGTTAAAGAGAGCAAGGCTAGGGTTTCGAAGACCCCGAATAAAAGAAAGAGGGATATAGTTCCTGCTATACCTAGGTATATTAATCGCGTTGCTATTAATTAAAGCGTTTTTATTAATTAACGCGCTAACCTTTAGATACCTAGTTATAATAGTAACAAGGATATTACTACCTTTATATCCTACGCTATAGTTTGCTATTATTACCTACATTCGGCCCTATATAGGTCGTTAAGTAGCGTATATTTAGCTTACCTAGAGGCTAAGGACAAGGACAAAGCCTACGTTCGGTGCTTATATACTAGCTATCTATATAAGAAGTTACTAGTACTTATAGTCGAAATAGCTATAAAGTTCCTTACTATAAAGTAGAGTAGTAAGGTAATAGCTAGCGTAAGTCCCTTCCGTTCTTATTAACTACTATATACTAATAATAGTATAGTAACTATAGAAGGTTCGCCTTATAGCGAAGCACTTAATAGAATAGGAGGAGAAGAAGGAGAAGGTAGCGGCAGATGCGGCTACTAAGGTACGGACTAAGGCGGCTACTAAGGTACAGGCTAAGGTAGCTACTAAGGCAGTTGCTACATTAAGGGCTAGAGCTAAGGAGAGGCGTGCCGTTGTAGCTATAGCTACTACTAAGGTAGCTAGCTCTAACGATAGGTTAGTAGTAGTTAGCTCCTATAAGGTTACGAACTAAGGAGAGGCTCCTGCTCTAGTTAAGCTAGTTACTAGTAGCGTTTCGGCTATTCCGGCTACTAAGTTAGCTAGATTAGCGAAGGAGGCTTAGGAGTTAGATAATATAGAGGCGTCGTTAGCTTTAAGGTTATCGATAGCTATAATTAGTAGTTTATACTATATATTTATTAATTCGTACTCCGATATACCTTACGGCGCGCCGGTCCTGCTACTAGTTTATATATAAAGGAAACCGTACCCCCTGAACAGGGGGCCGGGTGAAAACCCCTGTCTACGCTTCTGCTTTAGCGCTTTGAATCTATCAAACTACGTTTAAAAGATAGCCCCTGTCTCCCTTAGCGGCTCGATTCGGTACTTCCTACACCCTCTCCGCTACTCTTAGCCGCTTTTACAGCCTTTATAGCTTCTAGTTGCAGCCTATAAGCTACGCTATACTCCGTTAGGCGCCCCGAATCTATTAACTAGCAAATAACTACCTTTACTAAGCTCTTTTATAGCTATATAGCTCGTTGTAAGACAAGCTATAGATCCCGTTATAACCGTATTTATAACTCTTCCTAGGTTCTATACTTCGGTAGATCTTTATACTATACTACTAGGTGTTCGATCGTTTCTTTGCCCTCGCCGCACTTATAGTATAGCGTAGTAATCTCTAGGACGTTTACCCTATTTAGGTACTCCTAGAGGCCGATGTCCCTGCTATATACCTAGGCGAGCAGGGAGCTCTAAGCTTTGTTTAGACCCTTGTATCTCTTAAGGGCAAGGTCTATAAATAGTTATATTAGAGGGTCCTTATCTACCAAGCGGTACGTAGGTCTTCTTGCTCTTGTTACAAGCGCGGCGCGCCCCTCCTAGGCCGCTATCTTACGCTCCCGCTAGGCAAGTTCCACTACTCTGTCCGTATTAAGGGTCTTATTCTTTAGCTTCCCTATCTTCTACTTTTGCTTAGCCTACTCGTTTGCTATAGCTACTACTCTTTTAACTACTATTAGCCTCTATAGGCCTAGCCTAGGCTTCCTCCCTTATATCCTCCCGCTCCTCTTCTAGAACCTCCTAAATAGCTTAGTATATACCTTCTAGATTAAGCTCGCTACTATAACTAGGGGGCGCCCTAGTCCCTCCTCTAACTAGAGGAGTAGTTTATATATCCTAGCTTCGAAGTTAGCTAGCTGCTTATTTAGGTAGAAGTCTACTAGTAGGACCTAGGCCTCTATCTCTAAGTACCTAATTAGCGTAGTTCTATAGCCTCCTGCTACTACGTAGAGGCCCCTACTCTAGTCCTTCGCTAGCTTCTTAGCTATCCCCTTTAGCTCACTCCCCTTACTAACCGTAGTTAGGACGTAGTAGCTCGCCGCTCTATATACTACTACGCTCCTTATACACTTTGTATATACCTCCTAGGCCTTCGCGAGGCTCGGGCCCTACGTCTTCGCCACGATCCTCGTTAGTACAAACTCCTAGGTAGCGAGCTTCTTCTTAACCGCGCCGTAGTGCGCTTACTATAAGAGCTTCTAGTCTAGCTAGACCCTAAGGAACGTAGCGGACTTAACTAGTTTAATATCTATATACCTACCTCTATCTAGGAGGGCAAGCTTAGCTAGGTCTAGCTACTACCTTTGGTTCTTATTAAAGTGGATTAGTTTATACTTCTACGCTACGAACGCTATTCCCTATGTTCCCGCCTACTTTAGGCAGGTTCCCTACGCTCGCTCGAGTTAGCGGACGTTCACCTTAGCCGACTTTCTAAACACTAGTAGGTTCGTATTGTTAGTAAAGCCCGCTATACTAAGGTATAGGTACTCTCTCCTTAGGTCCTTATATAGTAATGCAATATATAAGATAAACAGGATAGGTAATAGGGGGGACCCCTAGGGTACCCCCGCTATAACTAGGATATTGTCTATTGCCTTCCTATTAAAGTAGAGGATTGTAACCCTATCTATTAGCTATTCCTATACCTAGAGTACTATCTACTTTGGGTAGCTAAGCTCCTAAAGCGTAGCTAATAGTCTAACGTAGTTAACTATATCGAAGGCTCTAGCAATATCTAGTTATAGGAGGGATACTAAGGCGCCTTAGCGCTATACCTCCTAGACCTAGGCTATAACTAGTTAGACCGCTAGCTCGGTTAATCTACTTGCCTAGTTACTTATCTACTCGGTAGGGAGTAGCCTATAGACCTCCGCTACCGCTATAATCCTTCTCGCTACTACTACCTCGATCACCTTCCCTATAGTTAGGAGTAGCGCAATAGGGCAGTAACCTCCTAGAGTATAGTATATATTAGGTATCTTTCCTAGCTTCTATAGGACTACTGTCTTAGCTCTCTTAAACGTAGCTAGGAACTACGCTAGCTGCAGGCACCTTGTAGTTAGGGCCGCGAGGATCTAGCTTAGCGGTTAGCCGTACGCCTTTAGGAATCCTATTAGGAGTATATCCTCCCCTAGGGCCTTCTATAGGCTTGCTTTATCCTATACTACTTCTATCGCTAGGAAGCTTATAAGCTTCTAGACCTTAAACCCCTGTTCCTACTCCTCCTTAAGGTCTAGGTCCTAGATATCGCTAAGGTCCGCCCCTAGGCTTAGGAAGAACTTCTTCGTAAGCGCTTCCGCCTTATTCTAGTATATCGTTAGATCTAGGCTACTATCTAGGCCCTTTAGGGCCGGGAGTTTTAGTAGCTTAGGGGGGAGGAAGCTCCTAAGCCTTGCCTATCGCTCGAGCTACTATAGGGTCTCCTCCCTAGCTTCCTCGATCGTCTTCCTCTAGGAGCGCCTCTTTTCTTCCACCATTTCCATTACTAGCTCTCTCTACTTCTCGTTAAGCTTCTCCTTATAGAACTACATAAGGGTCCTCCGGAGCTCCCTCTCCGCCTCCTTCGCCGCCTTCGACGCCTCCTCTACCTTGCCTATCTACTATAGGGAGCTCCTCCCCCTTAACTCCTTCCTCCTAGGGGCTATCGTATAGGCGATAGCTATTAGCTCTGTAGCTAGCTCTTCGAACACCTCCTTTAGCCCCTTTCTTATCTTGATCCTTACCTTTAGCCCCTTTAGTCCTCCGTTATCGAGCTATATCCTTAGTAGCAAGTACTCTTGCGTAGGCTTACAGTGGCACTAGAAGAGCATATAGGAGAGATACGTTGTATTGATTGTTATATGTCGAAGGAAGAGACAGAGGAAAGAGAGTATGTAAGAACATAGCTATATATATAACAGGAAATGAGAAACGGGGCGCTGAGTAGGTGCGAAGCAGCTAATTAGAGCGGACTATAGAGATAGGGCTAGCTAGGTTGTAATATACCCCCTAGCTGCGAAGTAGCTAAAAGAGAACACCTAGCTAGCTAGCGGCGGCGAGATACTAAAAATAGAAGGTCGAAGGCTCGAATTGCTAGAGTAAGGTTGATAATATATAACCTGGCGTCGCGTTGTGTGAAATCGAAGATATACTAATGTAGATCCTAGCTAATTAGAACGCGGTTATATCGGTCGGTCGTATACGATCTTTAGTCGCCTATTTTACAAAGTTAAATCCGAACTATCCTATAATAATAAAAAACAAACAATCCGCTACTAACCCCTCTAACTATAACTATAACAATAACAAAAACAACAATAGCTCCAAATACTCGGGGTATAGCTACCTCCGTCGCCTATATAGCGTTATTAGAGAAAGCCCGCGCGGCTAGACGCGCGAATCTACGCGCGGCGCGCGAAGAAGAAGAGGAAGAAGAAGAAGAGGTCGTCGCCGTTAGCGCCGACGATGCCGCTCCTATTAAAGAGAGCGAGGCTAGGGCTTGGACTAGTGACAGTTCGAAGACCCCGAATAACAAAAGGAAGAGGGATATAGTTCCTACTACGCCTGGGTATATCAATTACGTTGCTATTAATTAAAGCGTTTTTATTAATTAACGCGCTAACCTTTAGATACCTAGTTATAATAGTAACGAGGATATCGCTACCTCTACGTCCCGCGCTATAGTTTGCCGCTACTACCTACGTTCGGCCCTATATAGGTTATTAAGTAGCGCTTGCTTAGCTCGCCTAGATACTAAGGACAAGGACGAAGCCTATATTCGGTACTTACGTACCGGACATCTATATAAGAAGTTACTAGAACTTATAGTCAAGACGGCTATAGAGTTCCTCTCTACAAAGTAGGGTAGCGAGGCTATAGCTAGCGTAAGTTCCTTCTCTGTTCCTATTGATTGCTATGTACTAATAATAGTATAGCAATTATAACAGGTTCGCCTCGCGGCGAAGCACTTAATAGAATAGGAGGAGAAGAAGGAGAAGGTAGCGGCAGATGCGGCTACTAAGGTCCGGGCTAAGGCGATTACTAAGTCTTAGGCTAAGGTAGCTACTGTCTGAGACCCTCGTTGGCGTTCCACCCCTAGACAAACGGCCAGACGGAGCGGATTAACGCGGAACTAGAGCAGTACCTACGGCTATACATCGACTAGGCGCAGGATAACTAGGTTGACTGGCTCCCCCTAGTGGAGTTTGTAGGGAACAACATAGTCTCCGAGACGACGGGCGTGTTACCGTTCTTCGCGAATTACGGCTTTAACCCGAGGATAGGCGTAGAGCCGTCGAAGCTATACCTACTAAATATCTTAGAGTAGTAGAAGCGGGAGTTTTTCCGGGTATTAGAGCTTACGGACCGCTTCGGGGTGATCCTTAGGAAGGTTACGGCGCTAGTAAAGCAGTTACAGGACCGCTATAAGCAGAACGCGAACCGCTATAGGGAGGACGCGCTATAGTACCGCGTTGGCGATATAGCGATGCTCGATATATAGAACTATAAGACTGGCAGGCTAACCGCGAAGCTCGCGCCGCGGTAGGAGGGCCTGTTTAAGGTTACAAAGGCCTTGTTATACGCGGTAACTCTAAAGCTCCTAGCGAATATAACGATCTTCCCTACGTTCTACGTCTCGAGAGTAAGGCGCTACCTAGGGTAGGGGCTAGCTAGCTAAGAGAGGGTCGACGACAACGTAAGCGCTAACCGCGGGCGTGTAGTTACACGGACTAACAAGGGCGAAGACGTAGTAGAGTAGAGGTTCGAGAAGATCGTAGGGTTTAGCAAGGCGGCGAACGGCTGCTAGTAGTACTAAGTCAAGTAGGAAGGTTATAACAACCCGACTTAGTAACCTGCAACGGATCTATAGGGCTATAATAACGCTATCTAGGAGTTCTACGACGCGTACCCTAAGCTCCTAGGGCCGCTATTATAGACGCGAAGAAGGAGGGCGTAGCGGCAGGAGGTAAGGCGCTAAGCAAAAGGAACAGGCTATAGATACAAGCATCTAAAATCGAGCGTATAGAATAGGATAGGCTCTAGATACGAGTATCTAAAATCGGGTGTTTTAGGAGCGTTTAAGATAGCTCTAGAGGCGAGCATCTAGAATTGAACGGTTAGGATAGCTCTAGATACAAGCATCTAAGATTAAGTAAGCGGTTAGGATAGCTCTAGATACGAGCATCTAAAATAGGGGCTATTTTTATATAGGGGGGCTTGTTTAGAGAGGGAGGGTAGTGTTACAGGTATAGCCTGTGTCATGTGCCATGTCATGTGCTATACTATATGGTTGGCTAAGCACCCTGTAGCTAGAGGAGCGTGGCTCTACACTAGGTAGAGCTCGCCGCGCAGAGCCTTCAGCCCTCGCGAGCTCCTACGAAGGTTGCACTGTTGTGCAACCTTGTTATATACGACCGTTACAGTAGTGTCACAGGCACAGCCTGTGTCATATGCCATGTTATATGCTATACTATATGGTTGGCTAAGCACCCTGTAGCTAGAGGAGCGTAGCTCCATACTAGGTAGAGCTCGCCGCGCAGAGCCTTCAGCCCTCGCGAGCTCCCACGAAGGTTGCACTATTATGTAACCTTGTTATATACGACCGTTACAGTAGGTTATACCTTCAACTTGCGCGCGTGGCTAAGTCGTCTGCTCTAGAATAGAGAGCGCACTAGACTAACTAGAACGCTTCTTTTCCCGACGTACTAGGCTTTGTTTTCATTTCTTAACTACCTATATAGTACAAGTTAACTACTAGGACAAGCATCCTATATATAATAGTAGTCCGCCGAACAGGACTATAAGACTCTAACGAATAGGACTATAGTATTCCGACGAACTAGACAACGCTCCTACGAAGATAAGCGCGAAGATAATAAGCGGCGCCGACCTTGCGGCATCGCTACCGCCGAGACTTGTAGCGCTACGCGTAGCGCTAAGAGAATAATAGTAGAACGAGGTCTCTAATACTATACCCGCTTTTATAGTATCGATCGACGACGATAGAGGGTATAACCTCTTAGGGTTCGCTATAGCTATAAATGCAATAGTTAGCGAGCTAAAGAGAAAGCTTAATAAGTCTATTAGGAGGTTCGAGGCGTCTATTGTAGCTAGTACGGCGCTCGAGAAGGAGCTTAAGGAGTATAAGTTACTACTTGCGAACTAGAGGACGCTAATAGCGATAGCCCTAGACTAGGCTCGCGGTAGTAGCGCTAGTAGCGGCTATAGCGTATCGATCTCCCTCCCTTACCCCGATCCGTTTACTAGAGAAGAGAAGGATACCGTTAAGCGTACCCTACTCTTTAAAGACTAGGAGGATAAGGTACGTAGCCGCTAGCGAATACACCTACAGGAGTTCCTAGACAAGTACACTAAGATCCTATATATAAAGGCTATACTAGGCGGCAGCGCGCGCCGGGTAGTCGCGGCGAAGCTCGAGCAGGTTAAGGAGAACCTATATAGCGTGGTAGTATAGCTATAGAAGACTAGGTCTAACCTCCTAAAGACCCTCTGTACCTAGTATATAACGTACAACGTAGTTACTATAGCGAGTAATAAGCTAGAACTACTAGTATAGAAGAACGAGTTCGTAGCGTTTAATAACTTCCTTACCGAATTTACTACCCTAGCTAACACCGCTAGCGTTAACAACGTAACAAGGGTCCGGATACTCCGGCTCAAGATCTCCCCCTACCTTTCGAGCGCTATAGTTATATAGGTAGTACTCCCGCTAGCTAATAACTTTAAGCTCTAGGCTACGCTAGCTAGCTAGCTCGTAACTAACCTAGAAGGAAAGGACTTTAGGTAGAAGCTACGCGGCGGAACTAGGAGCGGTAGAACTAGGGGCGGTAGCAACAACAACGGCGGAGGTAGATACCCTAACGCGATAGAGATCGACGCGGTAACGCTTGCGGCGCTTACCCCCTAGGAGAAGGAACGGCATAGAGCGAGTAGCTTATACTATAAGTACGGCGGGGCCGACTATATCGCAAGGGCGTACTAAGCAGGCTACGGAGGCCGAGGGGACCGCGGTAACGCCCGCGGCACTGGGCAGTTATAGCGCAGGGGCGCCTAAGGCGGTGGAGGATCTGGTTTCGGTAGAGGACCTAGTTTCGGTAGCAACGTACAAGGATAGCAGCAGCCTACCTAGGGATAGTAGCAGCCTATATAACAAGGCTATAGCTAAGGCGGGTTCCTAGGCTTTAGGCAAGCTCCCTCTAGGGGCCTTCCGGCTTGTAGTAGCGTAAGCGGCTACGCTAGGGCCTACTAGAGGGGTTAAGGTAGGCTCGCTATACGCTTTGTAGACACCCCTGACCAGAGCGGTTTTGTCGTTAGAGAGGTAGACAAGCAGGAGGAGCACGGCGCTTACTAGTCTATAGTAGAGCAACCCCCTAGCTTCGGCTTCTTATATAACGACTAGGGAAACAAGGAGCTCCTATAAACTATCGCTTATAGGAGGGGTACCGCTAGCCGTAGGAGGGATAGGGAGATAGTTTAGTTATTAGTATAGTAGGTAGTAGCGCTAAATCTATTCTTTTGTTATTGTACCTAGCGGTTAGTAGGCGCAATGTAGAGTATATAGCACTTATAGACTCGGGTTATATAGGTTTAGCGTTTGTGGATTTTAGCTTTGCGGTTACAAATAGACTGCTACTAGAGAGGCTAGCGGTATAGCGGCCGCTATTTCTAGCCGATAGAGGGTTCTTACGCTAGATCGAGCACTTAGCGGCGCTTACGCTAGTCGTTAGCAACTACTAGGAGACCCTAGTGTACTTCGTTATAACGCTTGTAAAAGAGACCCTAGTAATCTTAAGCCTCCTATACCTACGGAAGTACAACCTACGGATCAACTAGGAGACCCTATAGCTCGAATTTATAGAGTACTACCGTAGGAGGTGCCTTCTAGAGTATATTAGAAGCTAGGTCGCTCGGTAGGTAGGCTAGCTAGAGGCGGCACCCCTACCCCTAGAGAGTAGCGGGCGGTACTACGTAACGGTAGAGGACGTACCTAAAGACAACGACTCTAGTATCTCCGGTAATAACAACGAGGTTGCTATTGCTACGAGCAAGCTATCCGACTATAAAAGGGCTAGGCGGTCTAACAGGCGGAGATAGGCCTGTAGATAGTAGAGATCCGCGTCCTAGGGGGACGTATAGGCCGACCCGCGAGGGACGCTCGTACCGCTAGGAGCGATAGGCGTTCCGGTCGAAGCGCCGCCCCCTATATTACTAAGGCTAGTAGTGGCAGTAGCGGGCGCTAAGAGACTACCCCCTAGACCCTAGTCCCCCCCCCCTACCGCCCTGCCCTTGCTTAGTTAAGCGCAAGGGAAGATCCGCTAGGACAATACGAAGATCCTAAATAGAGCGAGCTTCCTAGTAGTATACTAATAGAAGGGTATAGTAGTTATACGGACTACAATAGGTAAACTAGAGAGAGCGGTAGAAGCTAAGAAGAGAGACTATATACTAGTTCTACCTAAGTAGTTCTTTAAGGACCTACTAAGTTAAGAGAGTATACTAGAGTACGCGAAGTTAATGCTCCTAGTAAGGTTCTATAGCTTTATCAACGCGCTTGCTAAAGGGGATAAGAAGCTTAATAAGATTATAGAGGAGGATTCTAAGAAGTTCTTTAATAAAGCGAATAGACTAGCGCCTACCCTAGACAAGATCAAGGCGCGCCTACCGAAGGAATACTAAGACTTAGTAGCTACTTTCGTCCTATAAGACGCTAATATCTTACCCCCCTACTATATATATAACTATAGGATCGAGCTGCTCCTAGGGAGCGTAGTCCTATATTCGAGGAATCGCCCGATATCGCTAATAGAGCTACGTATACTAAAGCGCTAGCTCGACGACAACCTTACAAAGGGGTTTATCTAGCCCTTACGATCGAGCGCCTTGTCGCCTATCCTAATAGCGCAGAAGCCAGGCGGAGGCATTAGAATCTACATTAACTACTATAGTATTAACAACGTAACGCTAAAGAGCCGGTACCCTATCCCGCTAATCCGGGAGACCCTAGACTCTATCTATAAGGCGAAGATCTTTATAAAGCTCGACGTAATTGCGGCGTTCAACTAAGTACGTGTAACGCCGGGCTACAAGTAGCTTATAGCGTTCATTATAAGATTCGGCCTATATGAAACGCTAGTTACGCCGTTCGGCCTATAGGGCGCGCCCGCTACCTTCTAGCATTACATTAACAACATCCTCTATAACGCTCTAGATAACTACGTAACAGTATACCTAAATAATATCCTAGTCTACTCAGGCACGTTCAAGGAGCATATCAAGCAGATCAGGGAGGTGCTAAAGCGTATAATCGATATAGGCCTGTAGGTAGATATCGACAAGTGCGAATTCCACACGAAGCGGACGAAGTACCTAGGGCTTATTATTACGCCTAGGGACATCGAGATAGACCTAGATAAGGTCAAAGCGGTACGTAATTAGGAGGCTCCGGAGACAAGGAGGCACCTCTAGCGGTTCTTAGGGTTCGCGAACTTCTACCGCCGATTTATACGAGGTTTTTCGAGCTACGTACGGCCGCTGTACGAGCTCACGAAGAAGACAGTGGACTAGGAGTGTTATAGGCGTCGCTGTGACATAGTTCATAGGCACAGTTGCGTGTTCGTTCTAGGGATCGAACAACGTTCTATCTTTTGATGGTGTTACGCAGTGGTCAACTGTGCCTACTGCCGTAACAGTTTGTTCGATCTATACCCGAGGGCCCGCGTTCAATTCGTAGTTCGGTCGATGTTAACGGCAGGCACAAGGATAATAATGGTTGCGGACATGCGGCGAATACACGATTGAATGGTAGGCCCGAGGGGAAAAGACGAGTGGAGTCTTTTCGGTAGGGCTATGAACTAGGGCAGGAAAAGCCCCAGAGACCGTACGGCCCTAGCGAAAGGCTAGGGGGTAGAGGACCCTAACGGAAGGCGCTTAGAGGGAAGGTAGTGTTATAGGCGTCGCTATGACATGGTTTATAGGCACAGTTGCGTGTTCGTTCTAGGGATCGAACAACGTTCTATCTTTTGATAGTGTTACGCAGTGGTCAACTGTGCCCACTGCCGTAACAGCTACTAAGGCGGTTGCTATATTAAGGGCTAAGGCTAAGGAGAGGCGTACCGCTACTATAGCTGCCGCTAATGCGGCTACCTTGGATAATAGGTTAGTAGTAGTTAGCTCCTGCGAGGTTACTAACTAGGGAGAGGCTCTCGCTCTAGTTAGGCTAGTTGCTAGTGGCGTTTCGGCCGTTCCAGCTACCGAGTTAGCCAGATTAGCGAAGGAGGCTCGGGAGTCGGATAACGCAGGGGCGTCGTCAGCTTTAAGGTTATCGATAGCTATAATTAGTAGTTTATACTACGTATTAGCCGCGATAGACGCCTATTATATAGAGTTAAAGAGGAGGAAGTTAGGCTAGTAAGCCCAGGAGTATATATATATATATAGCTACGTTGTTGTTACATTTAGTGATTTTCTTATATACTATTTTACTCTTTTAGGCCAGATGCCTAGTGTTAGATACCCTCTTAATTACAAAGATCCGTTTTGCTCTATTTAATAATGTAGCAAGCGTCTTAGAGGTTCAACATAGCGCGGAAGTGCTCGAACTTCTAGCGTAGCAGCCGTTTTATAAGACTATCTACTAGTATATCGGCCATAGGCAGGTACTTAACCTTAAATAACCCGTTAGTATGCTCCTAACGTACCTATATATTATAGATGTCTATATAGCGAAGCTTAGTAACTACGCGCTAGTTGTCTCTAGTAACAAGGCGGATAGTTTACTAATTGTTATAGAAGATATAGTATAGTTCGCTAAGATCGAACCGAATGTTAGCGAAGAAGCGTTTTAACGCTATAGTCTTACGTATAGTAAGAGAAACAGTAAGTAACTTAGCTTCTATCGAAGAAGTCGTAACGGTCTTTTAGCAGCAGGCTTTCTAATTAATAACCCTACCGTATAGTATTATAATATACCCCTAGGATAAGCGGCGCATTTTCTCGATATCTACAAACGAGGCGTCGCTAGCGATAAGCAGGATATATATCCTAAAGGCGATACCGTACTAAATAGCTAAAAACCAGGTACCGAAGAGGTAAATAATAACATATTCCGCAGCCTCGATATATATAAGGCTAGGATTCTTTAAGAACTAAAAGAGCTACGATATAGTAAAGGCTACATTAGGGCGGATTATAATAGCTATATATAGAATAGAGCTAATAAGTTCCTAGAACCGCTTAATGTCCTTAAATAGAGCAAGACCCTCGAATAGGTAAAGGTTATATTCTAGGGGGATATATAGGAAGCGAGTCTCCTTATTAAGATTAAAGCGCTTAGCGATCCGCTCGATATACTAATTATAGACTAGATAGACTATACGATCCTTGCGATTTCTTAAGACGTAGATACCAAGGAACTACAAGACGTTGCTTTAACTATATACTTTATACTTTGTAGCTAGCGCATCTATAATCCAGTTTGCCTTATTAGTATAGTCCTTATAGTAGAATATAAGGTAGTTGTCTATGTAAAATAGAACTACTATATAGTAGTATTAGTTGTAAAATAAGTATAGTTCCTTACCCGATGCTATTAGACTAAGTTCGTGGAGCAAAGAGAAGAACTCTTCGTACTATAGAAAGGGGGATTTATACAAGCTATATAACGCTCGTTCAAGTTCGACGAAGGTATTGCCTTGCTTAAAGCTAGCTAGGAGGTAATAATCCTCTCTAAACCCCTAAGGGAGCTTATAGACGATTCCTTTGTCCATTTTAGCGTTTAGGAATACCTAGGCGACGTTAAACTACTTAACTTCTATATCCGCGTTAGCGGCGATAGCTATTATAGCCTAGAAGGAACGGGATATAAGTGTTATAGCGTATATATTTTATAACGAATTAGCGCTCTAAAGATCACCTCTTACGTAGATACACGCCTTGTATTTCTCTAAGAATCCGTCTTTATCCTATTTATAGGCGAATACCTACTTTAGGGGCAGGGGCTTCTTCTTAGGGAGTTTAGATACAAAGGACCAAGTAATATATCTCTAGGTTTTATAATTTATAAGATTCTAAATCTCTAATTCGGTAGCTCTAACGAACTCTTTGCCTATTAGATACTTAGTAAGTTGCTTCTAAGACTTTGGAGCTTTAAGAAGGGTATCTTAGTGAACGTAGGGAGGGGCTAGGGTAGCGTTAAGTCTAGCTACGTACTAGGGTATAATCGTAGCGGCGATAACTATATATAGAGTATAGTATACCCGATCTCCCTTATTAAGTGCCTCCTTATAGTATAGTATATACGTTTTGTAAAACGCTTGCTATATTCTAAGTTTAGGGACGTAGATATAGTCTAGAGTATATATTTCTAAAGTGAATCTAACAATCCTAGCGGCGGATATAGAAGGACCGTCGTTAGTAGGGTCTTCTAGGTCCATTCCCCTAAGCCGCTAGCTCGTATAAGATACTAGGGCGAATACCTGCTTAGTATACTTACGTTTTGTACGTTCGTAGGTAGGGGACTTGGGTTTGTTAGTATTATCTAAATTATCTAAGCTAGAGGAGTAGTAGCTAGGGTTTGAAGATTCTAGGCTATAATTCTCAGGAAGTAGGTTGTCTAAGTATATAAAGTACTTAGGATAGTGATCGACCAAGTCCTCGAAAACAGTACTTATATTAGAGGTAATACTTTATATACTTCTAAAGCTATCTCTAGAAGTGTATATATAATCCCTATCGTTATCTAGGCTTGTAGGCCTAGTAGGGGTAGAGGCTGAACTTTAAAATGACTAATCTAGTGTTAGGAGTCCTCTATATACGTAGTCTCTAGAAACTAAAGGTAGCTTACTTATATTACGCTAGGCCACCGTTCTAGATATAGTTACCCCCAAGTCCTAACTAGGATTCGGAGTTTCTATACCCCTAAGCTCGTCTTTAGAATACTTAGGGGATATAGACGTAGGAGTTGTCGCTTCTAGATTGTCCATCTTGCTATCTTTAACGCCGCCTAGTACTACGCCTATAGCGGGCAAATGTAGCTAAAGCTCTAGAGAGTCTACTAGATTCTGCTTCTTAGCGATAGTCTATAGATCGAACCTCCCTTTGCCCTTCTCGAAGAACTAGTTCTCGTTAAAGGTAACGTTACAAGTTATAACAACTTTATAGAGTACTAGAAGCTAGATTTAGTAGATGTTTAATACCTTAAAACTAACAAGGTAACCGATATATACTCTAGGCTTTAACTTATATATGCGTTTCTGCTTATCCCTCTCTCTCTCTTTATATAGAGGATATATACGGTAACCGTATATATAGATACTACTCTAGTTAGGCCGTAGATCCGCTATAAGGGAGACGATCGCGTCTAGCTAAAAGAACCGGAAGTAGGTTTAGAACTAAGTAAGGAGGACGTCGTTTAGTAACTTCATCGAAGGATACGTTTAACTTAGGCTTATACTAATAAGCTACGTACATATATCCTCTCCTTCTAGCTAGAGGTTACCTAGGAGACCGGCTCTAGCTATTATCTTAATAGAGCAGGTAATAACTTCTTAACTAGCGCGTTCGATAGTACTAGTTAGTTCGTATATATTAGACGGAGGGAGTTTAAGCTCGATACCTAGTTCTATATACTATTTCTAGTACTAGGTACAGCTATAATCCCTAGTTTTAACAAGGGAGCCTTCGTTATTATACTTAAACTTGTAGATCGCTATACTAAATTAGCGTTGTACCTAGGCCTCGAAGTATTAAAGAATCGGGAGAAGGAGGTCCTAGGTCTTGTCTTTAAGGCGGAAGACGAAGGGTTTGCTAGAGAACTCGTCTTTAAGAATCAGAGAGTAAATAGATCTATTATACCTATATATATAATAGAAAAGGTCCTAAAATACTCGCTAGAATAGCCGTACTAACTTAGTTATAGGAGGCCTATAGGAGACGACTTTTCCCTAGTATATAATAGAGCAAGCCTTATAGTTAATACGTTTGGTTCCGTTAATTCGAACGTTCTAGCCTCTCTAGACAAAAGCCTTAAGCGTATCCTAGCTAAGATAACCAGCGCGGATATACTAAAGGTATTTAGAATCCTCGCAGGGTAGGAGAGGGTACCTCGATCCTAGTCCTTAACGAACTTGTTTTATAGTATCGCTTATTGTAGCTAATATTATAAGCGTAGCGGAACTAATAGTAAAGTCGTCTAGATAGCTAGGTTAGATATTATAGATTATAGCAAGGGACTACTCCGAAGGTATAGTAGGAGGATCCTCGTAGATCTTAGCGAGAGCTCGTTCTTTATTGTAAGAAACGGCAAGGGAAGAGTTATAATTATAAGGATATAGTAGGTAGGTAAAGAGAGGCTTATATTCTAAAAATACTAGCTTGTACCTATAAAGGAGAGATACAATAACAATATTACTCTCTATCGAACCGAAACGTAGTATATAGTCTAAACTATAGTACTAGATATTAGCCTTATAGAGGGCCACCTCCGAGATAATATTAGAGTAGAATCCCTTAATAACTACGACGTTATTAAGAACTAGATCCTTAGATCGTAGGCCGTTAACGCTATTATTTATTTATTCGTACTCCGATATGCCTTACAGCGCGCTGGTCCTGCTACTGGTTTATATATAAAGGAAACCGTACCCCCTGAACAGGGGGCTGGGTAAAAACCCCTGCCTACGCTTCTGCTTTAGCGCTTTGAATCCATCATGCTACGTGTTAAAGGTAGCCCCTGTCTCCCTTAGCGGCTCGATTCGGCACTTCCTGTACCCTCTCCGCTGCTTTTAGCCGCTTTCGTAGCTATCGTAGCTTCTAGTTGCAGCCTACAAGCTACACTATACTCTGTCAGGCGCCCCGAATCTATTAACCAGCTGATAACCACCTTTGCCAAGCTCTTGTATAGCTATATAGCTCGTTGTAAGACGAGCTGTAGATCCTGTCGTAACTATATTTGTAACTCCTCCTAGGTTCTATACTTTGGTAGATCTTTATACTATACTACTAGGTGTTCGATCGTTTCTTTGCCCTTGCCGTACTCGTAGTATAGCGTAGTGATCTCTAGGACGTTCACCCTATTTAGGTACTCCTAGAGGCCGATGTCCCCGCTACGCGCCTAGGCGAGCAGGGAGCTCTAAGCCTTGCTCAGACCCTCGTGTCTCTTAAGGGCAAGGTCTATAAATAGTTGTACCAGGGGGTCCTTGTCTGCCGAGCGGTGTATAGGTCTTCTTGCTCTTGTTACGAGCGCGGCGCGCCTCTCCTAGGCCGCTATCTCGCGCTCCTGCCAGGCGAGTTCCACTACTCTATCCGTATCGAGGGTCTTGTTCTTCAGCTTCCCTATCTTCTACTTTTGCTTGGCCTACTCGTTTGCTACAGCTGCTGCTCTCTCGACCGTTAACGCTATTAAGTACTCCCTTAATATACTATTTACCCCTTCTAGAGATAGGGAAACAGGTAGTACTAGCCTTAATATAGTTATCCTTCCTTGCCTTAACAAAGGACCCTTCTTCTAAGAGTATAGGGTCGTTAATAAGGTAGGTTACTCTATAGTTATTAACTAGGATACTATCTAATAGGATATATTTGCCGGAATCGACAGTTACGAAGATACCGAAGCTATTACTAAGGCCGGTTTCTTTACTAAGGGCTAAGAGTTCTATAAGATCAATGATTATAGCTATTACCGCGCTAGGAAAGCCCGGTTTAGCAGATAAAGTAGAGCTAGATAGGGATATAGGCTAGGGTTTAATAGCCTAACCTTCCTTTTTAAGCTAGGCGTAAAGGTTATCCTAATTTTTCTCGGCGAACCGTTCGTAGATCTACGAAACGAACTCGGGACTAACCGGGCCTTTCGGATATTTAAACCTAGTTAACGCGGATTTAAGCGTGTTATAGTCGATTAGCTTCTAAACGTAATTAGAAATTATATATAGGCAGGGGTGCTTAGGCTTAGTAGACGAAGATTTTTCACCTCCCTTACCCCAATCGCGGCGTTTGCTAGAACTAGTAGATTCAGTAGTAGCGAAGCTACCGTTAAAGTCTGGCTTACTGTAGTTAATAACGGTCTTAGCGGCTTAGATAAGGTCCTTAAGGCTCTTAAAGGGTTTGCTAACGTAGTTGTTAATAATTATAGCGTTGTATTCGCGGCGGCCCTATTCTAGGATAAGACGATCCTTAATTACACGAGGGAAGTCTAGAACGGGTAGAGTACTACGAATATACTCGAGACCAGCTACCTTAGCGCGTTAGTAAGCCTAGCGGTAGTTAGCGATCTAGGTCCGCGGGTCTATATTAGATTACTTAGCCTCTTTAAGATAAGCGAGATACTATTAGCGGGTTATATTCGTAATTATATTATCCGAGATTCTAACTTGGCGTTCTAGAGTATAGAGGAGCGTACGTACGCCGAGTTGCTACGCTATAAGGTTAGTCTCGTTAGTAGCGTTATAACGCTCGCGATTAACAGTAGGGATAATAACTTTGCGTAACGTATCTAGGTTCTTCTTATTAACGCTTATACCTAGAGTAAGTTACTAAGCGGCGTACCTAGTCTAGTTAGCTTAGTACTAGACAAGGATCCTCTCTAGACTTAGGCGTTAAGGAGGGACAGGCTCTAGACTATAAGTAGCAACTAGCTTCTCGTTCTAGGCGGTTACCTTAGTAAGCTATTCTACTTAGTCTCGTACTATTAGTGTAGCAATAGCCTCTATAGTAGAGGGCGGCTAAAAACTACTAAGTATCGCCTCCTTAGTAACATCGTTCTAATCGAAACGAACGATATTATAAACGTAGAGGGTAAAAGCAGCGCTTTCGATATAACGCTTCTAGATCGGCTAATCTATAGGACCTTTAAGTAGGATGTCTGTTAGGATAGTAATGTTCCTAATTGTATCTATAGTAGTAGAACTCTCTATTGTAGAAGAACGATAGAGGTAGATAGAGATCTAGAAGGTATAGCGGAATAGGCAGAGAGTAGCGCTAAAGAGCGGCTTAACTTGTATATAGGCGGGGCGACTTTAAAGGACTTTGCGGAACGGCTATATAAGAGCGGTTCAAGCGGAAAACGAGGGAAGCTATATAAGGGCTTTAGCGATAGCGATTATAAAGAACGAGGCGGTAGGACTTGTAAGAATAGTGAAACAAGTTATAAGGATTGTAGAATAACAATACTTCTAAGCTATAACAGGTTTAGCTACTATATAAAGGGAAACGAGCACCGGGCTTATAACTCTTACGTAGGCTTATAGTAGTACTAGAAGAGTATATAAGAGAGATACGTTGTATTGATTATTATATATCGAAGGAAGAGATAGAGGAAAGAGAGTGTGTAAGAACATAGCTATATATATAACAGGAAATGAGAAACGGGGCGCTGAGTGGGTGCGAAGCAGCCAATCAGAGCGGACTGTAGAGATAGGGCTAGCTGGGTCGTGACAAGTACACTACCTCTACCTTTATTAGCTTCTCTAAGACCTTCTTCTAGTTCTACCCTTCTAGCGCCTTCCCCCTTAGGAATAGGCCGTCGAGCTTTACTTTAAGTACCTACAGGTAGTAGTCCGACCCTCCCCTGATCTTCTTCCCTAAATACGTTGTCGTTAGGTCTATTAAGGCCTAGATATAGTCGATCGTTAATGTCTTACCCCTTTACTCTCCTATAGGGGTTCTTATAACTATACCCTATAGGGTTTATAGGCTTAGGTCCTACTTATAAGCTAACTCGAGGAGCTCCTTAGACTTCCTCTTATATCGCCCGAACTTATCCTAGACTAGGTTCTAGAGGTTAAAGTCTCCCACTAGGATTGTAGCGTAGGCCGGGCCCCGATAGGCTAGAAGGCTCTTTAGGATAGTCTTATCTACTATATAGTTATTATATACTAACTAGAGCTCTAGACCCCTTCTCCCTAGCTCTAGGAACTACACCCTATACTACTACGCGCTCGCCTTATATTCCTACTATCCGATGTTAAACTTCTTATATATATATATCGCCGCTTTTCCCTATTACGTATAAACCAGATAGTACTATAAGCTCTAGGGGCAGTAGGCTACCCCCTACTTACTAAGCTATAGTTCCTAGACCGCGATTATATCGAACTCTGCCTCCTCTAGTAGAATCTCTATATTCTACTTCACGCCTCTAGTGTTCTAGAGTATAGTTTTAAAGATTATCCTCTCCGCTAGCTATACCTTCGTCCTCTAGCTCGTTTTAGGTTAGGGGGATAGTTGCTGCTACTAGTAGACCCTAGGGCTAGGTATTCTATATACTTAGGACACTAGTAGCCTATATATCAGGTACTTCCTAGGCGCTTAGGGGTTCCGCCTAGGATCCTCGGGATCCCTAGCGCTATTGCTACGGTAGCGGCGGTCCCGACGCGAATAGGGCTATAGCCGGGCCGAACTATAGTCGGCTCTACGATATATCCTTACTTACTATAGTAAAGCGGCCTTTTAGTATTAGGAACCTAGGTCTCTTCGCTCCGACCCTCTAGTACCCCTCTCTATCCTCCTCCTCTATACCTTAGCGTATAAACGCAAACAGTAGCTTCGCGGGCTCCGGTCTAGCGGGTTCGAATGTTCTAGGCCTATACTAGTACGCTTCTTTAGCCCCCTCCCGCGTTCTTACCCTCTTCCTACACTCCTTTAACCACCTAGTGTACTTTCCGCTATACGCTAGGTACCTTAGTAGAAGGTAGCCCTTGTAGGTAGGGCACTAGGCCTCCCCTTCCTTTCCTCCTACTCTATAGGCCCTTACCCTATATCTTCTATATAGGGGTTCCTTTAGGTAGTACCTCTAGATATATCCCTACTTCTAGTACTTAAAGCACTGCTTTAGCTCGAGCGCTACCTAGTATAGCTTATAGTCTAGTACTTAGGCGTCCTAGATAACTCCGAAGTTACACGCCGCTCTTGCCTTGTCTTAGCTCTTAAAGGTTACTAGTACCGTCGCTCTTATAAGCTCTAGCTTACTAGGGATCCTAAACTTAACTATATTTACTATATAGAAATCTAGTCCCTAGGCGAACTCCGCTTTAGTAACTCCCTAGATCTCTAACCTTATTAGACCCTTTAGGAGTACTACGAAGGTCCTATAGGCTTCCTTCGCTTACTCTATAAACGCTTAGTGGATCTACTAGTTGTTCTTAGTATACTATTCCTTCGCTGCTTTATCCCTAAAGGTAATAATAGTGTCCCCGCTAGGGAGCTTCCTTATAGCGACTACTCCCTTTTATATAGACTAGTTATTAATCGCCTAGATAATCTCTAGGGAGGTTCTCTTCGCGAGGTTAGCTAGTAGGCCGTTACCTTAGACAAGGATTTCCTTAGCGATCCTTCGGGGGATCGCCTTTATAGGTTGCGCTTAGGGCGCTAGAGCTCCTGCCGCGATCGTTACCTAGGAGCGGTTAGGACCCTATCCTACGCTCGTAGTAGCTAGGGCGCTTATAAGCGCGGCCTATACCTCCTTAGTAACGATCTTCCTTATAGTTATATAGTTAAGGCCTTCTAGGCCTCCTTTAGCGCTCTACGGCTAGTTAATAGCGCTCTGTACCTAAGCTAGGATCTCTCTTGCTACTCCCTAGGCGATGTTCTTCTTGTTTAGGCTAACTAGGGCGACTATACTATCGAGTATAGCCTTAATATCGCCTAATCCGCGTTGTTCCTAGCGAGGGGGGGGTTAGTGCTACTACTATTAGTATTAATAGGGGGGTTAGCGGTAGGTCTGCTAGTAGTTATAG
>MU853403.1:1617610-1651268 GCA_033297235.1 Trichocladium antarcticum
TTATAGAAGATATAGTATAGTTCGCTAAGATCGAACCGAATGTTAGCGAAGAAGCGCTTTAACGCTATAGTCTTACGTATAGTAAGAGAAATAGTAAGTAACTTAGCTTCTATCGACGAAGTTATAACGGTCTTTTAGTAGTAGGCTTTCTAGTTAATAACCCTACTATATAGAATTATAATATACCCTTAGGATAAGCGGCGTGTCTTCTCGATATCTACGAACGAGGCGTCGCTAGCAATAAGCAGGATATATATCCTAAAGGCGATACTATACCGAATAGCTAAAAAGCAGGTACTAAAGAGGTAAACGATAATGTATTCTATAGCCTTAATATAAGTAGAGCTAGGATTCTTTAAGAACTAAGAGAGCTATAATGCGGCGAAGGCTACATTAGGGCGGATTATAATAGCTATATATAGAATAGAGCCGACGAGTTCCTGGAACTACTTAATATCCTTAAACGGAGCAAGACCCTCGAATAGGTAAAGGTTATATTCTAGGGGGATATAGGGGAAACGAGTCTCCTTATTAAGGTTAAATCGCTTAGCGATCTACTCGATGTACTAATTATAGACTAGATAGACTATATAGTCCTTGTAGTTTCTTAAGACGTAGATACTAAAGAACTATAAGACGTCGCCTTAACTATACACTTTGTACTTTATAGCTAGCGTATCTATAATCCGGTTTACCTTATTAGCGTAGTCCCTATAGTAGAATATAAGGTAGTTGTCTATATAAAATACAACTACTATATAGCGGTATTAGTTATAAAACAAGTATAGTTCCTTACCCGATACTATTAGACTAAGTTCGCGGAGCGAAGAGGAGAACGCTTTATACTATAGAAAGGGGGATTCGCGTAAGCTATATAACGCTCGTTTAAGTTCGACGAAGGTATTGCCTTACTTAAAGCTAGCTAGGAGGTAATGATCCTCCCTAAACCCCTAAGGGAGCTTATAGACAATTCCTTTGTCTATTTTAGCGTTTAGGAATACCTAGGCGACGTTAAACTACTTAACTTCTATATCTACGTTAGCGGCGATAGCTATTATAGCCTAGAAGGAATAGGATATAAGTGTTATAGCGTATATGTTTTATAACGAATTAGCACTCTAAAGATTACCTCTTATATAGATACGTACCTTATATTTCTCTAAGAATCTATCCTTGTCCTATTTGTAGGCGAATACCTACTTTAAAGGTAGGGGCTTCTCCTTAGAGAGTTTAGATATAGAGGACTAACTAATATATCTCTAGGTTTTACGATTTATAAGATTCCGAATCTCTAATTTAGTAGCTCTAACGAACTCTTTACCTATCGGATACTTAGTAAGTTGCTTCTAAGACTTTAGAGCTTTAAGAAGGGTATCTTAGTAAACGTAGAGAGGGGCTAGGGTAGCGTTAAGTCTAGCTACGTACTAGGGTATAATCGCAGTAGCGATATCTATATATAGAGTATAGTATACCTAATCTCCCTTATTAAGTACCTCCTTATAGTATAGTATATACGTTTTGTAAAACGCTTGCTATATTCTAAGTTTAGGGATATAGATATAATCTAGAGTATATATTTCCAAAGTGAATCTAATAATCCTAGCGGCGGATATAGAAGGACTATTGTTAGTAGGGTCTTCTAGGTCTATTCCTCTAAGCCGCTAGCTTGTATAAGATACTAGGGCAAATACCCGCTTAGTATACTTACGTTTTATACGTTCGTAGGCAAGGGACTTAGGCTACTTAGTATTGTCTAAGTTATCTAAGCTAGAGAAGTAGTAGCTAGGGTTTAATAATTACAGGCTATAATTCTTAGGAAGTAGGTTATCTAAGTATATAAAGTGCTTAGGATAGTAATCGACTAAGTCCTTAAAAATTTATTATTATTTATTCGTACACCGATATGCCTTACGGCGCGCCGGTCCTTCTACTGGTTTGTTTAGTACAGGAAACCGTACCCTCGCTAGGCCGGATGAAAACCTCTACTCTTCGATTTGATCTCCCCGCTTCTATTTCCTTTATACTACGTAATGCCCTAGCCTTCTCTAACCCTACCTGCCCCCTTTGTTAGATGTGATTGGTTCTAGGGTAGCTAATAATCTCCTCCTTCTTCCGTTCTTCGTTCAAGTCTAGTTTCTTCTAGGGGGGGCCCCTAGTAGTATTTTATTAGGCAGTTCAGCTTCTACCCTAGGTAGTTTACTAGTCCCTAGCTACTATAGCTAGATTGTTTTTATCCTATAGCGAGCAATATAGGGTTCTTGCCGATCAGTATATGACGTAGGGGCCTAGATCCTAGTCTCCGAGACGACGGCTATTCCTCGGGTTTTCCTTCTTTAGTTAGTGTAACTCTTGTCGGAATTTACAGGGGACTAATCCTAAAAAACCGAAAAGAGGGTGAGGGAGGCCGGATTCGAACCAACAGCCTTGCGGCTTCCAGGTGCAATATACTCCAATTACACCACTCCCCTAAGTCCTTAAAAATAGTGCTTATATTAGAGGCAATGCTTTATACACTTCTAAGGCCGTCTCTAGAAGTATATATATAATCCCTATCGTTATCTAGGCTTATAGGCCCGGTAAGGGTAGAGGCTAGACTTTAAAACGATTAATCCGGTGTTAGGAGTCCTCTATACGCTTCGTTTCTAGAGAGTAATAGTAGCTTGCTTGTATTACACGCGGCTACCTCTCTAGACGTAGTTACCCCTAAGTCCTAACTAGGATTTGGAGTTTCTATACCCCTAAGCTCTTTAGATAGCTTAGGAGACTTAGACGCAGGAGTCGTCGCTTCTAGACTATCTATCTCGCTGTCCTTAACGCCGCCTAGTACTACGCCTATAGCGGGCAAGTGTAGCTAAAGCTCTAGGGAGTCTACTAGATTCCGCTTCTTAGCGATAGTCTATAGATCGAACCTCGTTTCGCCCTTTTTAAAGAACTAGTTCTTATTAAAGGTAACGTTATAAGTTGTAACGACTTTATAGAGTACTAGAACCTAGATTTAGTAGATGTTTAATGCCTTAAAACCAACAAGGTAACTAATATACGCTCTAGGCTTTAACTTATATATACGTTTCTGCTTATCCCTCTTTCTCTCTTTATATAGAGGATATATATAGTAACTATATATATAGATACTACTCTAGTTAGGCTATAGATCCGCTATAAGGGAGACAATCGCGTCTAGCTAAAAGAACTAGAAGTAGGTTTAGAACTAAGTAAGGAGGATATTGTTTAGTAACTTCATTAAAGGATACGTTTAACTCGGGCTTATACTAATAAGCTATATAAATACCTTCTCTCCTTCTAGCTAGAGGTTACCTAGGAGACTAGCTCTAGCTATTATCTTAAAAGAGCGGGTAATAACTTCTTGACTAGCGCGTTCGATAGCGCTAGTTAGTTCGTATATATTAGATAGAGGGAGTTTAAGCTTAATACCTAGTTCTATATACTATTTCTAGTACTAGGTATAGCTACAATCTCTAGGTTTGACAAAGGAGCTTTCGTTATTATACTTGAACTTATAGATCGCTACGCTAAATTAGCGTTATACTTAGGCCTTAAAACATTAAAGAATTAGAAGAAGGAGGTCCTAGGTCTTGTCTTTAAGGCGGAAGACGAAGGGTTTGCTAGAGAACTTGTCTTTAAGAATCAGAGAGTAAATAGATCTATTATACCTATACGTATAATAGAAAAGGTCCTAAAATACTCGCTAGAATAGCTATACTAACTTGGTTATAGGAGGCCTATAGGAGACGACTTTTCCCTAGTATATAATAGAGCAAGCCTTATAGTTAATACATTTAGTTCTATTAATTCGAACGTTCTAGCCTCTCTAGACAAGGGCTTTAAGTATATCCTAGCTAAGATAACTTACGTAGATATACTAAAGCTGTTTAGAATCCTTGTAAGGTAGGAGAGGGTACCTTAATCCTAGACCTTAACGAACTTGTTTTCTAGTATCGTTTATTGTAGCTAATATTACAAGCATAGCGGAACTAATAGCGAAGTCGTCTAGACGGCTAGGTTAGATGTTGTAGATTATAGCGAGGGACTGCTCCGAAGGTATAGTAGGAGGATCCTTATAGATCTTAGCAAGAGCTCGTTCTTTATTGTAAGAAATAGCAAGGGAAGAGTTATAATTATAAGGATATAGTAGGTAGGTAGAGAGAGGCTTATATTCTAAAAACACTAGCTTATACCTATAAAGGAGAGACGCGATAATAATATTACTCTCTATTAAACTAAAATATAGCGTATAGTTAAGACTATAGTACTAGATATTAGCCTTATAGAGGGCTACCTCTAAGATAATGTTAGAGTAGAATCCTTTAATAACTACGACGTTATTAAGAACTAGATCCTTAGATTATAGGCTATTAACGCCGTTAAGTGCTCCCTTAATACGCTATTTGCCCCTTCTAGAGATAGGGAAACAGGTAGTACTAGCCTTAATATAGTTATCCTTCCTCGCCTTAACGAGGGACCCTTCTTCTAAGAGTATAGGGTCGTTAATAAGGTAGGTTACTCTATAGGTATTAACTAGGATACTATCTAATAGGATATATTTGCTAGAATCGATAGTTACGAAGATACCGAAGCTATTGCTAAGGCTAGTTTCTTTACTAAAGGCCGAGAGTTCTATAGGATTAATAATTATAGCTATTACTACGCTAGGAAAGCCTGGTTTAGTAGACGAAGTAGAGCTAGACAGGGATATAGGCTAGGGTTTAATAGCCTAACCTTCCTTTTTGAGCTAGGCGCGGAGGTTATCCTACTTTTTCTTAGCGAACTGTTTGTAGATCTGCGAAACGAACTTAGGACTAACTAGGCCTTTCGGATATTTAAACCTAGTTAATGTAGATTTAAGCGTGTTATAGTCGATTAGCTTCTAAACGTAATTGGAGATTATATATAGATAGGGGTGCTTAGGCTTAGTAGACGAAGATCTTTCACCTCCCTTGCCCTAATTATAGCGTTTACTAGAACTAGTAGATTTAGTAGTAGCGAAGCTACTATTAAAGTCTAGTTTACTATAGCTAACAACGGTCTTAGTAGCTTAGATAAGGTCCTTAAGGCTCTTAAAAGGTTTGCTAACGTAGTTGTTAATAATTATAGCGTTGTATTTGTAGCGGCCCTATTCTAGAATAAGACGATCCTTAATTATATAAAGGAAGTCTAGAACAGGCAAAGTACTATAAATATACTCGAGACTAGCTACCTTAGTACGTTAGTAAGCTTAGCGGTAGTTAGCGATCTAGGTCCGTAGGTCTATATTAGATTGCTTAGCCTCTTTAAGATAAGCAAGATACTATTAGTAGGTTATATTCGTAATTATATTATCTAAGATTCTAACTTAGCGTTCTAGAGTATAGAGGAGCGCGCGTACGCCGAGTTACTACGATATAAGGTTAGTCTCGTTAGTAGCGATATAACGCTTGCGATTAATAGTAGCGATAATAACTTTATATAGCGTATCTAGGTTCTTCTTATTAACGCTTATACCTAGAGTAAGTTAGTAAGCGGCGTACCTAGTCTAGTTAGCTTAGTACTAGATAAGGATCCTCTCTAGACTTAGGCGTTAAGGAGGGACAGGCTCTAGACTATAAGTAGCAACTAGCTTCTCGTTCTAGGCAGTTACCTTAGCGAGCTATTCCGCTTAGTCTTATACTATTAGCGTAGTAATAGCCTCTATAGTAGAGGGCGGCTAAAAACCACTAAGTATTGCCTCCTTAGTGACATCGTTCTAATCGAAACGAACGATATTATAAATATAGAGGGTAATAGCAGCGCTTTCGATATAACGCCTCTAGATTAGCTAATCCGTAGGACCTTTAAGTAGGATGTCCGTTAGGATAGTAATGTTCCTGATTATATCTATAGTAGTAGAAGACTCTATTATAGAAGAACAATAGATAAAGGTAGACGGAGATCTAGAAGGTACGGCGGAATAGGTAGAGAGAGTAGCGCTAAAGAGCGGCTTAACTTATACGTAGGTAGGGCGACTTTGAAGGACTTTGCGGAACGGCTATATAAGAGCGGTTCAAGCAGAAAACGAGGGAAGCCGTATAAGGGCTTTAGCGATAGCGATTATAAAGAACAAGGCAGTAGGACTTGTAAGAATAGTAAAACGAGTTATAAGGATTGTAGAATAACAATACTTCTAAGCTATAACGGGTTTAGCTACTATATAAAGGGAAACAAGCACCGGGCTTATAACTCTTACGTAGGCTTATAGTAGCACTAGAATAGTATATAGGAGAGATACGTTATATTGATTGTTATATATCGAAGGAAGAGACAGAGGAAAGAGAGTGTGTAAGAATATAGCTATATATATGACAGGAAATAGAAAACGGGGCGCTGAGTGGGTGCGAAGCAGCCAATCAGAGCGGACTGCAGAGACAGGGCTAGCTAGGTCGTGACACTAGTTACTATTCCTCTAGTGCCTTAATTATAGCTAATAGCTCCTTATTATAGATATTGTAATTACATTCCTATACTAAGTACTTCGCGCTAAAGTAGGCTACTAGATACTAGTCGCTATTGTTATCTTATTATAGTAGCGTTCCGCCTACTAACTAGTCTAAAGCGTTAGTTTCGACAACTATAGGCTTATCCTAGATATAGATCCTTAGCGCTAGTACTATTAAAAAGTATATTTTTAGTTATTCGAAAGCGGATCAGTATAGTCTACTCTATTCCTAGCTCGTTATTTTCTTCGTTAAGTTATAAAGTAGTCTCGCTACTCCTAAGAGGTTCTTAATAAATCGTCGGTAGAAGTTCGTAAAGCCTAGAAAGCGTTGTAACTACCGTCTCGTTGTCGGCGGCTCCTAAGATACGATCGCCGCCACCTTCTCTTTGTCTATATCGATACCGCCTAGTGTAATAATCAGGCCTAGGTATTTCGTTCTTATAGTATAGAATCTGTACTTGTTAATATTAACCTAGAGGCCTGCCTAGTATAGCCTCTTTAGTACCTCCTTTACTTGCTTAACGTAGTCTACTATATTCGTAGAGTAGATTAGTATATTATCTAAGTAAGCTATAGCGTATACGTCTAGTATATTGTATAGTGTGTTATTAATATAGTGCTGAAACGTAGCGGGCGCTCCCTATAGCCTAAACGGCGTAACTAGCGATTTGTAGAGACCGAATCGTATCTCGAACGCTATTAACTATTCGTAGCCCTCTACTACTTAGACTCTATTAAACACTGCAATAACATCTAGCTTTATAAAGATCTACGCTTTATAGATAGAATCGAGTGTTTCCTTAATTAGTAGTATTAGATATTAACTCTTTATCGAAACGTTGTTCAAACCTTAGAAGTTAGCGTAAATCCGTACTCTGCCTTCTAGCTTCTAGGCAAGTAGTAAAGGCGCTCCTATGCTTAATTTCGATAGTTAGATAAAGCCTTTCGTTAGGTAGTTATCTAACTAGCGCTTAACTATATATAGTTCTATTAGTAAGAACAGTCTGTTCCTTAAGAACGGTAGCTTACTCTCTAGTATTAGCTTGATTTTATAGTTATATAATCTATATAGTAGTAGCGTATCCGCCTCCTAGGGAAGAAAAGTCTCGAATATATTGCGATACTCAGCTAGTAGGCGTTTTAAGATATCCGCTGCCGTTAGCTAGGGTTTATTACTCTTCTTGAAGAATTTCTAAGCGTCCTCCTCTATAATCCTATAAATCGTCTCTACGTTGCTCTAGAGGGCGTTTACGAACTTATAGTACTATTCTAGGAGTACCGAAGTATAGTCTTCTAGCAAGCATTCGCGGTTTAATATCCGCTTATAAAAGTCATCTAGTAAGGCGTAGAGCGTAGCCCTCTCTTTATCCTTCTTCTCGTTTAGTATTACTTATTCTAGTTAATCGACCGTTATATGTATTACTATTACGCCCTTCTAGCGGTAGAAAAGTATAAAGTTCGGCGCGTTTAGTAGCTTAATGTCGTGTTTGTTAATCGCCTTGTTACGTAGTAGTAGCTTCGGGAGTAGTCTCGGTAGTAGCGGCGCCTATAGGTGCCTACGCCTGTTTACCTTTTTCGCTAGTTATAGCCTCTCTATAGGCGTATTAGGAATAACTACCGTTCTCGATCCTAGCGGGGATAAGGTCTACTACGGCCTATTCTTAAGTACTCTCTAATAGCGCTATAATAGGGATAGTCTCCTTTTCTTCTTCCTTTTCTATAGGTTCTCTAGGCTCTAGTTATATTCTCCGTCCTCTAGTTCTCCCTTATCTAGGACTTCCTCGATCGATATTTAGTATTTCGTAGTGTTTTTTACAGTTATAGGTTCCGTAGTTATAGGTTTCGCTTATAGTCTTACGTGGGCTTACAGTGGCACTAGAAGAGCATGTAGGAGAGATACGTTGCATTGATTGTTATATAACGAAGGAAGAGACAGAGGAAAGAGAGTATGTAAGAACATAGCTATATATATAACAGGAAATGAGAAACGAGGCGCTGAGTAGGTGCGAAGCAGCTAATCAGAGCGGACTGCAGAGACAGGGCTGGCTAGGTCGTGACATACCCCCTAGCTGCGAAGCAGCTGAAAGAGAACACCTAGCTAGCTAGCGGCGGCGAGATGCTAAAAATAGGAGGTCGAAGGCTCGAATTGCTAGAGTGGGGTTGATGACATATGACCTAGCGTCGCGTTGTATAAAATCGAAGATGTATTTTCCCGGTCGTTTCTTATACCGTAACCTATAAGTATGTAGGTCCTATGAGGCAGGGGCGGCGTAGAAAAGAACTCGGTCTAGATACGATTCGAACTCTAGACCTTCGCGTAACGTAACTGTAAATCGCAGGGAATTATAGTATACGAGTGGAAACCACTGCGCTACTGGGCTTATAACTCTTACGTAGGCTTATAGTAGTACTAGAAGAGTATATAGGAGAGATACATTGTATTGATTGTTATATAACGAAGGAAGAGACAGAGGAAAGAGAGTATATAAGAACATAGCTATATATATAATAGGAAATAAGAAACGAGGCGCTAAGTAGGTACGAAGCAGCTAATTAGAGCGGACTATAGAGATAGGGCTAGCTAGGTTGTAATATACCCCCTAGCTACAAAGTAGCTAAAAGAGAACACCTAGCTAGCTAGTAGCGGCGAGATACTAAAAATAGAAGGTCGAAGGCTCGAATTGCTAGAGTAGGGTTAAGAATATATAACCTAGCGTCACGTTATATAAAATCGAAGATATACTAATATAGATCCTAGCTAATTAGAACGCGGTTATATTAGTCGGTTATATATAATCTTTAGTCGCCTATTTTACAAAGTTAAATCCAAACTATCCTATAATAAAAAAAACTAAACAATCCGCTACTAACCCCTCTAACTATAACTATAATAATAACAAAAATAATAATAGCTCCAAGCACTTAGGGCGCTACTGCTTCTATCGCCTATATAGCGTTATTAGAGAAAGCCCGCGCGGCTAGACGCAAGAATCTACGCGCGGCGCGCGAAGAAGAGGAAGAAGAAGAGGTCGTCGCTATTAGCGCCGACGATGCCGCTCCCGTTAAAGAGAGTCTTACGTGGGCTTACAGTGGCACTGGAAGAGCATATAGGAGAGATGCGTTGCATTGATTGTTATGTATCGAAGGAAGAGACAGAGGAAAGAGAGTGTGTGAGAATATAGCTATATATATAATAGGAAATAAGAAACGGGGCGCTAAGTAGGTACGAAGTAGCTAATTAGAGCGGACTATAAAGATAGGGCTAGCTAGGTTGTAACATACCCCCTAGCTACGAAGCAGCTAAAAGAGAATACCTAGCTAGCTAGCTAGTAGCGAGATGCTAAAAATAGGAGGTTGAAGGCTCGAATTGTGTAACGGTCGTATACAACAAGGTTGCACAACAGTGCAACCTTCGTAGGAGCTCGCGAGGGCTAAAGGCTCTGCGTAGCGAGCTCCACCTAGTGTGGAGCCACGCTCCTCTAGCTACAGGGTGCTTAGCCAACCATATAGTATAGCATATGACATAGCATATGACATAGGCTGTGCCTGTGACACTACCCTCCCTCTCTAAACAAGCCCCCTATACAAAAATAGCCCCCTATCCTAGGTGCTTGTATCTGGAGTTAGAGTTACCTTAGCGCCTGCCCTAGCGCTGCGCCTTCCTTCTCCGCGTCTACGATAGCGGGCCTAGAAGCTTAGGGTACGTATCGTAGAACTCCTAGATAGTGTCATTATAGCCACGTAGATCCGTTATAGGTTGCTAAGTCGGGTTGTTGTAACCTTCCTACTTAACTTGGTACTACTAGCGACCGTTCACCGCCTTACTAAACCCTACGATCCTCTCGAACCTCTACTCTACTACGTCTTCGCCTTCGTTAGTCTATGTAACTACGCGCCTACGGTTAGCGCTTACATCGTCATTAACCCTCTCTTAGCTAGCTAGCCCCTGCCCTAGTGAACTGGAGCAAACCACAAACCAACCCACTCTATGGTGGTAGGCAAGACCACAGTAGGGATAGACAAGTCGGCAAGCGTCCAAGGTTGCCGACGTATCTTCGGACTTCAATTGTAACCGATCCGATCAAGATATCGCCCTCCGGACATATGTCTCCCCCTGTTTAGAGGAAGGCGAACAATTTGTCACCACAGAACATGTGCCCAGAGGCAAGAGAAGGCTTAGAGCCAAAAGTGTCAAATTTAGGGGGGGATTTTAATGTCCCAGGAGTGTTTTCGTCTGCCTAAGTGGGCGGACTAACTGGCTATATATATAACCCCAAAACAACGTATAGCGCTACAAGCAGTTAAAAAACGAAAAATCCACCACGAATGCCCCCCTGTTCTAGCTAAGAGCTATCTACCCTAGTTCACACTTCCCTTTCGAGTTTGCCAGGGCTCCTACCTAAGAACTCGCAAAACAAAACAAAGCTCTATCCATCTCCGTCAACGTCTATCAACGTCCCTGCTCCCGGCGACGAGCCCTCTTGGCGCGACTTAGCCGCTGATCCTGTGCTTGCGCACCCTGCTAACGGCGCTCAAGCTCTTCCGCTTACTTGTCGATATCGTCCTACCTAGCGAACCACGGCATATACAGCGGTAGTATACGGAACCCGTAAGGGAACGCATCTTAAAAGGTTAGCGGGCGGACAACTACTCTAAAGGTAGGCTCTTCCCGGATAGGAGGTAACTGCGGTGCCGGGAGATCAACAGTCTTAGGGGGGATACCGGCCAGACGCTGCGAGCGTCTTGAGGGGGTTGGCTGCGGCTGTGACTATGACCGTGGCGTCTTGGTCCTTAGTGTCGCTGTAGAATCGCCGGAGGACTTTGTCTTACAAGGCTCCGGCCGCAGCTAGGACGGCGGCGACGCCGGGGTATCTTCCTGCTCTCTCTGAACGGGCGAAGACGGGATCCCAATGATCGCTAGCGATAACGTAGAAGGTAGTAGGCCGGGTCGAAGGAGGTTGGACATCTATCGGGTGATAAAGCCGATGGCGGAACCGCCGGAGGTCGTGCGTGTCAGCCCGAGACTTAGCAACCATAACAAAGATTAGCGGTCCTCCGACAGGGCTATCCCTGAACAGGTAGCCGGTGTTATTTACCGAGAGACTGTTCGGGGCCCGGAGGCAAAACTAAGTTAGTCGTTATCTCGGAGCAACTCCGAAAACTCATCGATCGCGTCACGGAGTTCGTCGTCTCTCATTATAGCCCCCGGTTCTAAGGAAGGGGCCCTTGCTAGTGTGTCGGAGGCGGAGGGATAACCGGATAGTAGCCGATAAGGTGAGGGACTGAACCCGGCTTCCTGCTCATCGTAAACCACTATCTTCATGTCGCTTGGGCGGACGGGCGTATGTCCTTTAAAGCCTAGCGTATAACGGGCGTGAGCCAGCTACGTGGAGATCATATACTCCGTCCTTATCTTAGTGTTCATCGGGACCCCGTTAAAGATCCGACTCTATATCTACGGCGGAGGGGCGTAATAGCCACTAGATTATAGTCCTTCTTGGAAGAACAGACAGGCATGCTCTAGAACCTACACACTGTACTCCTAGTTCTCGGCTTGGACTACCCCACGGGTATATAGCCGAGCCTCAATGTTACCGGGAGAGGGGCTAGAATCACGGATCTAAGCGATAACTTTCCGCTAGTACCGGGATATAGTTGTCGACGGCTTTTGTAAGTCGAAGTAGAATGCTTGACCGCGGGCTTGGTCGTAGATCGTTAGGACCCAGTGACTTAGGTCCTTTGTGCCTAAGATGACCTAGAATCGCTTCGAGGCTATTAGTGCCCGTATGTTCAGGTTAGTCTCCAGGGGGTGGACTGCGTCACTATTGCTAATCTAGGTATTGTAGATGTAGACCTGGTCCTCGAGGCCGCTTAGGAAATAGCATAGGGCGACAATAAGATCGTAGCCTTAGAGCTACTCTCTATTTTCGATCATACCCTTAATGTCGTAGAGTAAGCACACCATAGTCGGCTAGGAGACTCTACAAAAGGTCTCCCTGTCTGTTCTAGGGGTCGTGAGGCTAGGGAAGAGACTTGCCAGGATTCGGTCTTCCTTATAGCTCCCGGCGGCTTGTAGCTAGTACGGCCATTGGCTTCTAACGTACGCTAGGAAGTCGACTCTCCTATTAACAGGACGCTAGAGCTCGCTTCCGAAGGCTCCTGGCGCGTTCTAGCTATTACCAACGCCTGTCCTTTAGGACTCGAGCCACTGTTGCTGGTTGGTGGCGCTACCTGCGTTAGTCGATATGTCGCGAGAAAAGAAGGGGGGAATCTAGTTAATAAGAAGGGAGGAGGGCCAAGAGGTTAATAGCTATATGTATCTTGGGGAGAATAGAGGGAGAGGCGGCGAGCGAAGGTCGAAGTTATTCGAGGGAGAGAGAAAAATGAGAAAAAATGAGGGCTGGCAGCGGAAGACTTTATAGACGAGAAGGCAGCCGAAAAGTCAAAGAATTCCTGTGTAGCTCCTTCCTTCGTGCTAGCCGGATAACTTAGGATAGCTTAGCCCTCTGTTCCGGGGCGGCTGTATCGGAAGGGGGGGTCGGTAGCTTGACTTAGGATGAACTAGTGCTTGTATACTCACAGTTTCTCTTCCCTTTCGAATTCGACCACGCTCCTACGTCAGAATTCGTAATTCCGTGGCTCCTTCCGCTCCTTCTGTATAACCCGAGAAAAAGAGGCTGTGTAATTAGAGTTCTAAGGGGGGCCCGTTCTAAGGGGGCCCTGTGACTCTTGACTTAGGATAAACTGGCCGCCCGTTCTAGGTCCTCCGAAAAAGGGGGGGGGGAATCGAAAGATCTCTCTGTAGCTCCTTCCTTCGTGCTGGCCGTATAACTTGAGATGGTTCGGCCACCTGTTCTAGGGGAGTAGTATAAGAAGAGGGGGTTTAGCTTGTTCGCTTGCTTATAGTTTCTCTTCCCTTTCGAATTCGACTACGCTCCCGCGTCAGAATTCGCACTATAATACTATAGCTCCTCTGTAGCAGGATCTTAAGCTCTCCTAGGCGGATGTCCGGGTCGATACTAGTCTACACCCTCTGCTCTTACGGATTACAAGCCGGCCAGTGGATTTGACGCTGTCCTAGGACCGGAAATTCGTCGTTCCTTGTCAATTTGTCTGGGTAGTCCGGCCGACTTATGATAACAAGGCTCGGCCGTTAGACGCGCAGCAACCCTTCGTGCTTCCGGTGTTCTAGTTCCTAGTGGCTCAGCTACTCCAGATCTTGAAGGTACTAGACTCGAACTAAGGGGAGATGCCGTTCCTTCGGTAGCAGCTGCTATACTACTAGCGGGCGTTGTCGAAGCTCTAGGGCTAGGTCTAGCTTAACGACAGCTACTAGGCTCTTTTTAAGCGGCGGGGGTTCTTTAGGCGGCTCCGGCTGGTATTTGTCGAATAGTATAATAGTCTGTATCTTGGGCGGTGGCTGTATAACTTCTACAGTCGGCCGAATCGTCGCGAGGGGTTCTTCGTCTAGTTCTTCGGGTATAAGTGAGTGACTCTCCCTCTGTTCTAGTAAAGCTGGTGCTAATCCTGGACCTGGATATAGCAATTCGATTCCGTGTCGCTGCTGTCAAGAAGCGTACTAGCGTACTGTAACTACTGGTCCGCACCCGGGGACTAGCGAGCAGGTCCGATTCTAGACGATGTGGCTATTTTATGGCTGCGTCTCGGTGCCTGAGGTCCTTAATAGTAAGTGCGGCAATTGCCTGTAGTCTGGCAAGGAGTGTAGCTAGGAGTTCGTTAACGTGGGATATCCGGCCTACTCTCTTAAGGCCGGCGTTACGGAAAGCCTAGTAGCTTGTCCTTTATCGTCATGCCAGTCTGGGGAGATCCTGTATCTTAACCTCGAGGCTGTGATCCGCCAGCAACAACAGGCGTATAGAGAGGGGGTTCGGCTTATAGCGACGAGCCAATCGTAATAGATGACGAAACGAATCCCAAGAGAGGGTCGGACAACGGTCCCAAGAGGGCCAAAGGAATAAACAACTCAAGGGGGATCCGCCAGAACATAGGGAGAAGCGAAGAATTTTTACGAAAACGAGGACATAGGGGGGGGTATGTAAGAAAGGAAGGGCAGAAAGGAAATAGGGGTAAAAATGCAAGAACTTTTAATAGAAGGAAATAACACGCTAACCCCTCAAAACTCTGGTGGCTTCCTGTGCCTCTACTCCGCGTACGACGAGCTCGCTGTCGTCTTTCTTCCCTTTCGACTGCGACTTAGCCTCCCGGCCGAGCAGTCGTCCCTCTGTTCTAACGGCGGGCCGTCTCCTTATCCACGAATTGTCTGGTTGCCGAGCCGGTTCGTAGGGGTAGGGGGGTGCCGTGACAGTCAGGGGCCGGCGGTCCCTGCGGCTAAGGATGGCCAGCGACGGGGGGCCGGGGGCCGGGGGGCCGGGGGACCGGGGAGGGCGCCGGGGAGACCGCAAATCGTCCCTGGGTAGCGGTTCGATAGCGGTGGCCGGGTGTTCTAACGGCGGCGCAAGACTGGCCAACTCTTCTAAAGAGTCGGGGCGCGGGGGGAGTAGGAAAAAAAATGTTGATAAAAGGGGGCCGAGTTTAGCGTTAGGGGCTCTTTGAGGCTTCTTATCGATCTTCTAATTATATATAGGGGTAAGTAGATATATTTAGGGCAACGAACTAATATCGTCCCTCTGTTCTAATAGAGGGCTTGGCGTATATCTAAGATACTGATGTTTCCGATGAGGCTAGTGTATTTCTAGAGGTCCGAATCCAAGATGCTAATGTTCTAATAAAGCTGGCGTATTTCCAAGACTCTAATCTGATTCCTTTTTCCAAATGCACCTGCCCTAATAATAGCTACGGTAGTAAAGGCGAATGTCCTTGTTAAATCCGATATATACAACCCCCTGTTCCTACGAAGCCTAGGCGCTTGTAGCAAACAGGGGGAGTCTAGCGTCCTTGGGGGCCGAGATCTCATTTTCTAATAGTGTTGTATATCCCTAGTATCGTGTTCTAATAAAGCCCTAGCGTATTTCTAGAGACTTAACCCCTTCCGAGTATACTTCTCGAACAATGTAGGATCCTAATAGAGTAAGCAAATGTATCTAGGGCAACGAACTATGTTTCGTCCCCCTTTGTTCTAATAGAGGGCTTGGCGTATATCTAAGATTCGAATCCTTCTAAGCGTGCTTTTCGAATAATATAGTTAGTATACCGGAGCAGGCCGGCTACCTATGTCTACGTCCGGACTAGTACAAATGCGTCTGATAATAATAGCTACGGCGGCAAAACGAATGCTTCTAATTAACTATGTCAAATCCAATGTATATAACCCCCTGTTCTTACAAAGCCTAGGCGCTTGTAACAAACAGGGGGAGCCTCGCGCCCTTAGAGGCTAAGGTCTTATTTCCGATAATGTTGTATACCCCTGGTATAGGTAACCGAGCAGGTCGCCGAAGATCTATAGCTAAACGCGGGAACCCTCTAATTCGACAACGAGGTCGCCGAAATCGTCGCTGGCTAAACAGGCGGTAAGGGTATGTTAGTTGCTTGGCGCGTGTATAGATCTCCTACGCCCCTGATTTTGTCGAATGTCTTAGCGGCAGATTCTATATTCCGATGTAAGAGCAGTGCCTGGATCTTTAAGTCTAGTTTAGACACGAAGCAGAGCTTCTCCCCGATTAAGCCCCTATTTGAACTAGAGCAAACTACAAACTAACCTACTCTATAGTAGTAGGCAAGACTATAGTAGGGATAGACAAGTCGGCAAGCGTCTAAGGTTGCCGACGTATCTTCGGACTTCAATTGTAACCGATCCGATCAAGATATCGCCCTCCGGACATATGTCTCCCCCTGTTTAGAGGAAGGCGAACAATTTGTCACTACAGAACATATGCCTAGAGGTAAGAGAAGGCTTGGAGCCAAAAGTGTCAAATTTAGGGGGGGATTTTAATATCCTAGGAGTGTTTTCGTCTGCCCAAGTGGGCGGACTGACTGGCTATATATATGACCCTAAAACAACGTATGGCGCTGCAAGCAGTCAAAAAACGAAAAATCCACCACGAATGCCCCCCTGTTCTGGCCAAGAGCTGTCTGCCCCAGTTCACTAGGTAGCGCCTTACTCTTAAGACGTAGAACGTAGGGAAGATCGTTATATTCGCTAGGAGCTTTAGAGTCACTATATATAACGAGGCCTTCGTAACCTCGAACGAGCCCTCCTACTATAGCGCGAGCTTTACAGTCAGCCTGCTAGTCTTATAGTTCTATATATCGAGCATCGCCCTGTTGCTAACGCGGTACTATAGTGTATCCTCCCTATAGCAGTTCGCGTTCTGTTCGTAGCGGTCCTATAACTGCTTTACTAGCGCCGTAACCTTCCTGAGGATCGCCTTAAAGCGGTCCGCGAGCTTAGATACCTAGAAAAACTCCCGCTTCTACTACTCTAAGATGTTCGGTAGGTACAGCTTCGACGGCTCTACGCCTATCCTAGGGTTAAAGCTATAATTCGCGAAGAACGGTAACACGCCTGTTATCTTAGAGACTATATTATTCCCTATAAACTCTACTAGGGGGAGCTAGTTAACCTAGTTATTCTACGCCTAGTTAATATATAGCTATAGGTACTGCTCTAGTTCTACGTTAATCCGCTCTATCTAGCCGTTTGTCTAGGGGTAGAACGCTAATAAGGGTTTTAGGGTGATCGTAAGGCGCGCCGATAGCGCCTTCTAGAACCCTGAAACGAACTACGTGCCTCTATCTAATACAATCGTCTCTAGTACGCTATAGAGCGAGTACACGCGCTTAATAAACCAGTTAGCTAGCTCGTTAGCCTCTAGTATTACCGTTGCAATAAAGTAGCGTATCTTTGTAAGCTAGTTAACTACTACTACTACGTACCTAAACTCCTACCCTCTCCGTTTATATAGTAGGAGCGGCGTAATATAGTCTACTAATATATCTTGCTATAGCGCTAACGGTAGCGGGAGCGGCTTAAGGAACCCTATAGGCTTCGAGCGAGGGTTCTTCGTATTAAAGCATAGCGTATAGGCTCCTACGAACGTCCTTACTAATACGCTTATCCCTAGCTACTAGTAGACCCTGTTTATTAGGTCGAGCGTCTTCGTCCTCCCTAGGTACCTGCTAGGCCCTAACGCGTATATCCGGTAGATAAGCTGTAAATAGAGCTCCGTATTGCCTAGGTCGATTATTAGCCTGCTATAGTAGAACGCCCTGCCTAAGACTAACTTGCACTTAGCGAACGGTACTCTTAGCTCCTACTTGATCTTGCTTAGCTAGGCGCGTACCTCCTAGTCGCTAAGCGCCTCTACTACGTCTGCTATAAACGGCGAGGTCGCGTAGCTTTCTATAATAAGGTCGTTAGCGTAGCGCGAAACGTCGAGGCTAAAGAGCTCTAGTAACTTACCTAGTAGCTTAGCGTTGTATTTGCTACTAAAGGTCTCTAGGTCGAACTTGCTTAGGTCGATCAGGGGGCGCCGTCTATTCTATAGCCTATTATCTTTAACGTCTTTTAGTATAAACTCTAGCTTCCTACTAAGTACGTTAGGGCGGCCGTTTGCCGTGCCTAGGTAGTAGATAATCTAGAAGTTAAAGCGCAACAAGAACTCCGACTAGCGTATATAGCGTAGCGACAGCTGCTTCGTTATACCGAAGGTCTGTAGGTTCTTATAATCTATAATAATATCGAACCTCTTAGCTATACCTTCGAGCTTAGGGCGCTATTCCTCAAGCGCTTTAACGATTGTAAGGAGCTCCTTATTATAGATGTTATAGTTACACTTAGCTATAGTATACTTCGCTAAGAAGTAAGCAACTAGATATAACTTGCCGTTATCCCCCTCCTATAGTAGCGCTCTACCCGCCGACTAGTCTAACGTATTAACTTCTACTACCGCTCGCTTCTCCTAGTTATATATCCGTAATACCGGTGCTATAATAAAGTATACCTTTAGGCGCTAGAAAGCCGCCTTGTACTGCTTAGACTACTCCTAGTCTACTATCTTCTTCGTAAGCTCGTATAGCGGCTGTACGTAGCTCGAAAAACCTTGTATAAATTGGCGGTAGAAGTTCGTAAACCCTAAGAACCGCTAGAGGTACCTCCTTATCTCTAGAGCCTCCTAATTGCGTACCGCTTCGACCTTATCTAGGTCTATCTTAATGCCCCTAGGTGTAATAATAAGCCCTAGGTACTTCGTCCGCTTTGTGTAGAATTCGCACTTGTTAATATCTACCTACAGGCCTACGTCGATTATACGCTTTAGTACCTCCTTAACTTGCTTAATATACTCCTCGAGCGTGCTAGAGTAGACTAGGATATCGTCTAGGTACGCTGTTGCGTAGTTATCTAGAGCGTTGTAAAGGATGTTGTTTATATAATACTAGAAGGTAGCGGGCGCGCTATATAGGCCAAACGGCGTAACTAGCGTCTTATATAGGCCGAACCTTGTAATGAACGCTATAAGCTACTTATAGCCTGGTACTACGCGCACTTGGTTGAACGCTACGATTACGTTAAGCTTCGTAAAGATCTTCGCCTTATAGATAGAGTCTAGGGTCTCCTAGATTAGCGGGATAGGGTACTAGCTCTTTAGCGTTACGTTGTTAATGCTATAGTAGTCGACGTAGATCCTAATACCTCCGCCTAGCTTCTAGGCTATAAGGATAGGCGATAAGGCGCTTAAGCGTAAGGGCTGGATAAACCCCTTTATAAGGTTGTCGTCAAGCTAGCGCTTTAGTATATATAGCTCTATTAGCAATATCAGGCGATTCCTTAAGTACGGGACTACGCTCCCTAGGAGCAGCTCGATCCTATAGTTATATGTATAGTAGGGGGGTAGGATATTAGCGTCCTATAGGACGAAGGCGGCTACTAGGTCTTAGTATTCCTTTAGTAGGCGCGCCTTAATCTCGTCTAGAGTAGGTGCTAGTCTATCTACCTTATCGAAGAACTTCTTAGAATCCTCCTCTATAATCTTATTAAGCTTCTTATCCCCTTTAGCGAGTACGTCGATAAAGCTATAGAACCTTGCTAGGAGTATCGACTTCGCGTACTCTAGTATACTCTCTTAACTTAGCAGGTCCTTAAAAAACTACTTAGGCAGAACTAGTATATAGTCTCTCTTCTTAGTCTCTACTACTCTCTCTAGCTTGCCTATTGTAGTCCGTATAACTATTACGCCCTTCTGTTAGTATACCGCCAGGAAGCTCGCCCCGTTTAGGATCTTTGTATTATCCTAGCGGATCTTCCCCTGTACTTAACTAAGCGGGGGCGGGGTATAGGGGAGGGAACGGGGTCTAGGGGGTGGTCTCCTAACGCCGGCTACTGCCTCTACTAGCCTCGGTAATATAGGGGGCGGCGCTTCGACTAGTACGCCTATCGCTCCCGGCGGTACGAGTGTAACGGTCGTATACAACAAGGTTGCATAACAGTGCAACCTTTGTAGGAGCTTGCGAGGGCTGAAGGCTCTGCGCGGCGAGCTCTACCTAGTGTGGAGCCACGCTCCTCTAGCTATAGGGTGCTTAGCCAACCATATAGTATAGCATATGATATAGCATATGATATAGGCTGTGCCTATGATACTACCCTCCCTCTCTAAATAAGCCCCCCTATATAAAAATAGCCCCTATTTTAGATACTTGTATCTAGAGCTATCCTAACCGCTTACTTAATCTTAGATGCTTGTATCTAGAGCTATCCTAACTGTTCAATTCTAGATGCTCGCCTCTAGAGCTATCTTAAACGCTCCTAAAATACCCGATTTTAGATGCTTGTATCTAGAGCCTATCCTATTCTATACGCTCGATTTTAGATACTTGTATCTATAGCCTATTCCTTTTGCTTAGCGCCTTACCTCCTGCCGCTACACCCTCCTTCTTCGTGTCTATAATAGCGGCCCTAGGAGCTCGGGGTACGCGTCGTAGAACTCCTAGATAGCGTTATTATAGCCCTGTAGATCCGTTATAGGTTACTAAGTCAGGTTATTATAACCTTCCTACTTGACTTGGTACTACTAGCGGCCGTTCGCCGCTTTGCTAAACCCTACGATCTTCTTGAACCTCTACTCTACTACGTCTTCGCCCTCGTTAGTCCGCGTAACCACGCGCCCGCAGTTAGCGCTTACGTCGTCGTCGACCCTCTCTTAGCCGGCTAGCCCCTGCCCTAGGTAGCGCCTTACTCTCGAGACGTAGAACGTAGGGAAGATCGTCATATTCGCCGGGAGCTTCAGAGTTACCGTATGTAACGAGGCCTTTGTAACCTCGAACGGGCCCTCCTACCGTAACGCAAGCTTCGTAGTTAGCCTGCTAGTCTTGTAGTTCTATATATCGAGTATCGCTATATCGCTAACGTAGTACTACGGCGCGTCCTCCCTATAGCGGTTTACGTTCTACTTATAGCGGTCCTGTAACTGCTTTGCTAGCGCTATAACCTTCCTAAGGATCGCCCCGAAGCAGTCCGCGAGCTCCAATACCTAGAAAAACTCCTGCTTCTACTACTCTAAGATATTCGGTAGGTATAGCTTCGACGGCTCTACGCCTATCCTTAGGTTAAAGCTATAATTCGCGAAGAATAGTAATACGCCCGTCGTCTCGGAGACTATATTATTCCCTGTAAACTCCACTAGGGGGAGCTAGTTAACCTAGTTATCCTACGCCTAGTCGATATATAGCCGTAGGTACTGCTCTAGTTCCGCGTTAATCCGCTCTATCTAGCCGTTTGTCTAGGGGTAGAACGCCGACGAGGGTCTTAGGGTAATCGCAAGGCGTACCGATAGCGCCCTCTAGAACCCTAAAACGAACTACGTACCTCTATCCGACACGATCGTCTCTAGTACACTATAGAGCAAGTATATACACTTAATAAACCAGTTAGCTAGCTCGTCGGCCTCTAGTATTGCCGTTGCAATAAAGTAGTATATCTTCGTAAGCCAGTTAACTACTACTACTATATACCTAAACTCCTACCCCCTCCGGTTAAATAGTAGGAGCGGCGTAATATAGTCTACCGATATATCTCGCTACGGCGCTAACAGTAGCGGGAGCGGCTTAAAGAACCCTATAGGCTTCGAGCGGGGGTTCTTCGTCTTAAAGTATAGAATATAGGCTTTAACGAACGTCCTTACTAATACGCTTATCCCTAGCTACTAGTAGACCCTATTTATTAGGTCGAGCGTCTTCGTCCTCCCTAGGTGCCCGCCAGGCCCTAACGCGTATATCCGGTAGATAAGCTACAAATAGAGCTCCGTATCGCCTAGGTCGATCATTAGCCTACCGCGGTAGAACGCCCTACCTAAGACCAACTTGCACTTGGCAAACGGCACTCTTAGCTCCCGCTTGATCTTACTTAGCTAGGCGCGTACCTCCTAGTCGCTAAGCGCCTCTACTACGTCTACTATAAATAGCAAGCTTATATAGCTCTCCGTAATAAGGTCGTTAGTGTAGCGCGAAACGTTAAGGCTAAAGAGCTCTAGTATCTCGCCTAGTAGCTTAGAGTTGTACTTACTACTAAAGGTCTCCGGGTCGAACTTGCTTAGGTCGATTAGAGGGCGCCGCCTGTTCCGTAGCCTATTATCTTTAACGTCCTTCGGTATAAACTCTAGCTTCCTACTTAGCGTATTAGGGTAGCCGTTTGCTATACCTAGGCAGTAGATAATCTAGAAGTCGAAACGTAATAAGAACTCTAACTAGCGTATATAGCGTAGCGATAGCTACTTCGTTATACCGAAGGTCTATAGGTTCTTATAGTCCGTGATAATATCGAACCTCTCGGCCGCGCCTTCGAGCTTAGGGCGCTATTCTTCGAGCGCCTTAATAATCGTAAGGAGCTCCTTATTGTAGATGTTATAGTTACACTCGGCCGCGGTATACTTCGCCGAGAAATAAGCAACTAGATATAACTCGCCGTTATCCCCTTCCTATAGTAGCGCTCTACCCGCCGACTAGTCTAACGCATTAACTTCTACTATAGCGCGCTTCTCCTAGTTATATATCCGCAGTGCTAGTACTGTAACAAAGCACACCTTTAGGCGCTAGAAAGCCGCTTCGTACTACTTAGACTACTCCTAGTCTACTATCTTCTTTGTAAGCTCGTATAGCGGCTGTACGTAGCTTGAAAAACCTCGTATAAATCGGCGGTAGAAGTTCGCGAACCCTAAGAACCGCTAGAGGTACCTCCTTGTCTCTAGAGCCTCCTAATTACGTACCGCTTCGACCTTATCTAGGTCTATCTTAATACCCCCGGGCGTAATAATAAGCCCTAGGTACTTCGTCCGCTTTATATAGAATTCGCACTTATCGATATCTACCTACAGACCTACGTCGATTATACGCTTTAGCACCTCCCTAACCTACTTAATATACTCCTCGAGCGTACCCGAGTAGACTAGGATATCGTCTAGGTACACCGTTACGTAGTTATCTAGAGCGTCGTAGAGGATGTCGTTAACGTAATACTAGAAGGTAGCGGGCGCGCCCTATAGGCCGAATAGCGTAACCAGCGTTTCGTACAGGCCAAATCTCGTAATAAACGCCGTAAGCTACTTGCAGCCCGGCGCCACGCGTACTCGGTTAAACGCTATAATTACGTCAAGCTTCGTAAAGATCTTCGCCTTATAGATAGAGTCCAGGGTCTCCCGGATCAGCGGGATAGGGTACTAGCTCTTTAGCGTTGCGTTATTAATACTATAGTAGTTAACGCAGATTCTAATACCTCCGCCTAGCTTCTACGCTATTAGGATAGGCAATAAGGCGCTTAATCGCAAGGGCCGGATAAACCCCTTCGTAAGGTTATCGTCAAGCTAGCGCTTTAGTATACGTAGCTCTATTAGCGACATCGGGCGATTCCTCGAATATAGGACTACGCTCCCTAGGAGCAGCTCGATCCTATAGTTATACATACAGTAGGGGGGTAAGATATTAGCGTCTTATAGGACGAAAGTAGCTACTAAATCTTGGTATTCCTTTAGTAGGCGCGCCTTAATCTCGTCTAGGGTAGGCGCTAGTCTATCTGCTTTATCGAAGAACTTCTTAGAATCCTCCTCTATAATCTTATTAAGCTTCTTATCCCCTTTAGCAAGTACGTCGATAAAGCTATAGAACCTTGCTAGGAGCATTGACTTTACGTACTCCGGTATACTCTCTTAACTTAGTAGGTCCTTAAAGAACTGCTCGGGTAGAACTAGTATATAGTCTCTCTTCTTAGCTTCTACCGCTCTCTCTAGTTTACCTATTGTAGTCCGTATAACTACTACGCCCTTCTATCGGCATACCGCTAGGAAGCTCGCTCCGTTCAGGATCTTTGTGTCGTCCTAGCGGATCTTCCCCTGCGCTTAACTAAGCGGAGGCGGGGCAGTAAGGAGGGGGGACCAGGGTCTAGGGGGTAGTCTCCTAGCGCCCGCCACTACCTCTACTAGCCTTAGTAATATAGGGGGTAGCGCTTCGACCAGAACGCCTATTGCTCCTAGCGGTATAAGCGTCCCCCGCGGGTCGGCCTATATATCTCCCTAGGACACGGATCTCTACTATCTACAGGCCCGTCTCCGCCTATCGGACCGCCTAGCCCTCTTATAGTCAGATAGCTTGCTTGTAGCGATAGCGACCTCGTTGTTGTTACTAGAGGTACTAGAGTCGTCGTCTTTAGGTACGTCCTCTACTATTACGTAGTACCGCCTGCTACTCTCTAGGGGTAGGGGTACCGCCTCTAGCTAGCCTACCTACCGAGCGACCTAGCTTCTAATATACTCTAGAAGGCACCTCCCGCGGTAGTACTCTGTAAATTCGAGCTATAGGGTCTCCTAGTCGATCCGCAGGTTATACTTCCGTAGCTATAGGAGGCCTAAGATTACTAGGGTCTCTTTTACAAGCGTTGTAACGAAGCACACCAGGGTCTCCTAGTAGTTACTAACAACTAGCGTAAGCGCCGCTAAGTGCTCGATCTAGCGTAAGAACCCTCTATCGGCTAGAAATAGTAGCCGCTATACTACTAGCCTTTCTAGTAGTAGTCTATTCGTAACTATAAAGCTAAAATCTATAAACGCTAAACCTATATAACCCGAGTCTACAAGTACTACGCACTCTACATTGCGCCTACTAACCGCCAGGTACAATAATAAGAGAATAGATTTAGCGCTACTACCTACTATACTAATAATTAAACTATCTCCCTATCCCTCCTACGGCTAGCGGTACCCCTCCTATAAGCGACAGTTTATAGGAGCTCCTCGTTTCCCTAGTCGTTATATAAGAAGCTAAAGCTAGGGGGTTGCTCTACTATAGACTAGTAAGCGCTATACTCCTCCTGCTTGTCTACCTCTCTAACAACAAAACCGCTCTAGTTAGGGGTATCCGCAAAGCGTATAGCGAGCCCGCCTCGACCCCTCTAGTAGGCCCTAGCGCGGCCGCTTACGCCGCTACGAGCTAGAAGGCCCCTAGAGGGAGCTTACCCGAAGCCTAGGAACCCACCTTAGCTATAGCCTTATTACGTAGGCTGCTGCTATCCCTAGGTAGGCTACTACTATCCTTACACGTTACTACCGAAACCTCCACCGAAACCAGATCCTCTACCGCCTTAGGCGCCCCTACGCTATAACTACCCGGCGCCGCGGGCGTTACCGTAGTCCCCTCAGCCTCTACAGCCTGCTCGGCACGCCCTCGCGATATAGTTAGCCCCGCTATACTTATAGTATAAGCTACTCGCTCTACGCTGTTCCTTCTCCTAGGGGGTAAGCGCCGTAAGCGTCACCGCGTTAATCTCTATCGCGTTAGGGTATCTACCTCCGCTATTATTGTTACTACCGCCCCCGGTTCCGCCGCTCCTAGTTCCGCCGCGTAGCTTCCGCCTAAAGTCCTCTCCCTCTAGGTTAGTCGCGAGCTAGCCGGCTAACGTAGCCTAGAGCTTAAAGTTATTAGCTAGTAGGAGCACTACCTATGTAACTATAGCGCTTAAAAGGTAGGGGGAGATCTTAAGCCGGAGTATCCGGACCCTCGTTACGTTGTCGACGCTAGCGGTGTTAGCTAGGGTAATAAATTCAGTAAGGAAGTTGTTAAACGCTACGAACTCGTTCTTCTATACTAGTAGTTCTAGCTTATTACTTGCCGTAGCAACTACGTCGTACGTCGTATACTAGGTACGGAGGGTCTTTAGAAGGTCGGACCTAGTCTTCTATAGCTACACTACCGCGCTATATAGGTTCTCCTTAACCTGCTCGAGCTTCGCCGCGACTACCCGGCGCACGCTGCCGCCTAGTATAGCCTTTATATATAGGATCTTAGTATACTTGTCCGGGAACTTCCACGGGCGTATTCGCTAGCGGCTACGTACCTTGTCCTCCTAGTCTTTAAAGAGCAGGGTACGCTTAATAGTATCCTTCTCTTCTCTAGTAAACGGATCGGGGTAAAGGAGGGAGATCGACACGCTATAGCCGCTACTAGCGCTACTACCGCGAGCCTAGTCTAGGGCTATCGCTATTAGCGTCCTCTAGTTCGCGAGTAGCAACTTATACTCCTTAAGCTCCTTCTTAAGCGCTATACTAGCTACGATAGACGCCTCGAACCTCCTAATAGACTTATCGAGCTTTCTCTTTAGCTTACTAACTATCGCATTTATAGCTATAGCAAACCCTAAGAGGTCGTACCCTCTATCGTTATCGATCGATACTATAAAAGCGGGTATAGTATTAGAGACCTTGTTCTACTATTGTTCTCTTAGCGCTACACACAGCGCTACAAGTCTCAGCGGTAGCGATACCACAAGGTCAGCGCCGCTTATTATCTTCGCGCTTATCTTCGTAGGAGCGTTGTCCGGTTCGTCGGAATACTATAGTCCTATTCGTTAGAGTCTTATAGTCCTATTCGGCGGACTGCTATTGTACGTAGGATACTTGTCCTAGTAGTTAACTCGTACTATATAGGTAGTTAAGAAATAAAAACAAAGCCTAGTACGTTAGGAAAAGAAGCGTTCTAGTCGGTCTAGTACGCTCTCTATTCTAGAGCAGACGACTTAGCTATATACGCAAGTTGAAGGTACAACCTACTATAACGGTCGTATACAATAAGGTTACACAATAGTGCAACCTTCGTAGGAGCTCGCAAGGGCTGAAGGCTCTACGCGGCGAGCTCTACCTAGTATAGAGCCACGCTCCTCTAGCTACAAGGTGCTCAGCCAACCATATAGTATAGCACATAACATAGCACATGACACAGGCTGTGCCTGTGACAACGAGCGTCCCCTGTAGGTTGGCCTACGCGCCTCCCTAGGACGCGGATCTCTACCGTCTATAGGCCCGTCTCTACCTATCGGACCGCCTAGCTCTCTTGTAGTTAGAGAGCTTGCTTATAGCGATAGCGACCTTGTTATTGTTACTAGAGGTGCTATAGTTGTTGTCTTTAGGTACGTCCTCTACCGTTACGTAGTACCGCTCGCTATTCCTAGAGGGTAGGGGTACCTCTAGCTAGCCTACCTACTAAGCGACCTAGCTCCTAATATACTCTAGTAGGTACCTCCTACGGCAGTACTCCGTAAATTCGAGCTATAGGGTCTCCTAGTCAATCCGCAGGTTGTACTTCCGTAGCTACAGGAGGCCTAAGATTACTAGGGTCTTCTTTATAAGCGTCGTAACGAAGTATACTAGGGTCTCCTAGTAGTTACTAACGACTAGTATAAGCGCCGCTAAGTGCTCGATCTAGCGCGAGAACCCTCCGTCGGCTAGAAATAGTAGCCGCTATACCGCTAGCCTCTCTAGTAGTAGCCTATTCGTAACTACAAAGCCAAAATCTATAAACGCTAGACCTATATAACCTAAGTCTATAAGTGCTATATACTCTATATTGTACCTACTAACCGCTAGGTACAATAATAAGAGAATAGATTTAGCGCTACTACCTACAGTACTAATAACTAAACTATCTCCCTATCCCTCCTATAGCTAGCGGTACCCCTCCTATAAGCGATAGTTTATAGGAGCTCCTTGTTTCCCTAGTCGTTATACAAGAAGCCGAAACTAGAGGGTTACTCTATACTCTAGTAAGCGCCGTAGTCCTCCTGCTTGTCTACCTCCCTAACGACAAAACCGCTCTAGTTAGGGGCGTCCGTAAAACGTATAGCGAGCCCGCCTCGACCCTTCTAATAGGCCCTAGCGTAGCCGCTTACGCCGCCGCGAGCCGGGAGGCCCCTAGAGGGGGCTTAACCAAAGCCTTGCTAAGTAGGCTGCTACTATCCCTAAGGCTGCTACTATCTCTACGCGCCGCCGTGGCCCTACGCTCCGCTATAGCCCTGCGCTCCGCCGTAGCCCTACGCCCTGCTATAGCCTTACGCGCCGCCGTAGCCCTATACCCCGCCATAGCCCTACGTACCGCCGTAGCCCTACGCGCCTCCGCGCTACGGCTAGCCGCCGCGGCTACTATAGCCTCCTCGGCCGGCCTGGCAATACCTTAAGATATAGTTGCTAGCGCCGCACTTGAAGCACAGGCCGCTAGCCCTACGGCGCTCCTTTTCTTACGGTATAAGCGCAGCTAGGGTAACGGCGTTAATCTCTATAGCGTTAGGATCCCAGGCTCTCCCGGTACCCCCGCTACTACTGCTATAATGTATAGCAAGCGCGCCGTTGCCGCTACGGATCTTCTTCCTAAAGTCCTCTATATCTAAGTTCGTAGATAGGGTCTAGGCTATCTTAGCCTACGCGTTGAAGTTGTCCGACGCTAGTAGCCTAACCTACGATGTAAACGCGGCTAAAAGGTAGGCTAAGATCCGTTCTTTAAATATACGGACCTACGTTACGCTCTCGATATTAGCGGTATTAGCTAGGTTCGAGAACTCCGTTAGGAAGTCGTTAAAGTTCGCGAACTTATTCTCCTAGACGAGTATATAGAGCTAGTTCGCGGCTGCCGTAGCGACATTATAGGTTATATACTACTTCTCGAGGTCGTTTAGGAACTTAGTCCTAGTCTTCTAGTACTAGCGCCTATTGTCGTTTAGATAGTTCTCGATCGTCTAGAGCTTCGACTTGACTACGTGGCTTACGTTGCTACCGAGCATCGCCTTAGCGTATAGGATCTTCGTACGCTTAGTCAAGAACTTGCGAGGGCGTGTTCTCTAGCGCCCCTAGACCTTATCTAACTAGTCGTCGAATAGGGTAGTCCGTTTAATAGTATCCTTCTCCTCCCCTATAAACGGTATTAGGTAGGGGAGGGATATTATAGCTAGGTTGTCCTTGTTATAGGGCTAGTATAATAGCTAGCTACTACCTCTGCTACCTCTAGCTAGCGCGGCGCTTGTCGCCTCGAGCGCCTATAGGGTTATTAGTCTCTACTCCTTAAGTATCTTCGAGATTACCGCGTTCGTATACTTCTACGCCTTAAGCTATTTGTAGAGCGCCTTGCCCTTAGTAACTACGTTGTTAGCTATCGCCTAGGTATTGGCGAGCGCGGCGAGTGTCGCCTTCTACTCCGCTAGCGCGGCTCTTAGCTACTCGCGTATAATAGCAGCACGCAATAGGCTAGCTTGCTCTAGCGCCTACATCGGTATATTGTTACTATCTTCTACCCTATCTATTATCCTAGTTCGTTAAGGTAGTTCTATAGGGGGTGGTCCTATACGTCGGATATCCTGTACGTCGGACTGTGAATAGGGGTAGGGTGCTCGTTTTAACTTGTACTACGTGGTCGAGGTTAAACAAAGTCCGGTACGTTAGAAAAAAGAAGCGTTCTAGCTAGTCTAAGGTGTTCGATCTGCCTCTAACGGTCTAACTAGCCACGCGCGCGAGTTGAAGGTGCAACCTACTATAACGGTCGTATATAACAAGGTTGTATAACAGTGCAACCTTCGTAGGAGCTCGCGAGGGCTGAAGGCTCTACGCGGCGAGCTCTACCTAGTATAGAGCCACGCTCCTCTAGCTACAGGGTGCTCAGCCAACCATATAGTATAGCATATGACATGGCACATAACACAGGCTGTGCCTGTGACAAATTGCTAGAGTAGGGTTAATGGCTAAAAACGAAAATTCCTTATCGTTAATATATAACCTAGCGTCGCGTTTGTATAATCGAAGATATACCAATGTAGATCCTAGCTAATTAGAACGCGGTTACATCGGTCGGTTATATATAATCTTTAGTTGCCTATTTTACAAAGTTAAATCCGAACTATCCTATAATAACAAAAATCAATCGCGCCGCCGACCCCTCTAACTATAACTATAACAATAACAAAAACAACAATAGCTCCGAATACTTAGGGTATAGCTACCTCCGTCGCCCGCGTAGCGTTATTAGAGAAAGCCCGCGTAACTAGGCTCGCGAATCTACGCGCGGCGCACGAAGAAGAGGAAGAAGAAGAGGTTGTTGCTATAGGCGCCGACGATGCTGCTCCTGTTATAAAGAGCGTAACTAGGGTTTCGAAGACCCCGAATAAAAGAAAGAGGGATATAGTTCCTACTACGCCCGGGTATATTAATCGCGTTTCTATTAATTAAAGCGTTTTTGTTAATTAACGCGCTAACCTTTAGATACCTAGTTATAATAGTAACAAGGATGTCGCTACCTTTATGTCCTGCGCTATAGTTTGCCGTTATTACCTACGTTCGGCCCTATATAGGTTGTTAAGCGGCGCGTGTTTAGCTCGCCTAGATACTAAGGACAAGGACAAAGCCTACGTTCGGTGCTTATATACCGGATATCCGTATAAGAAGTTACTAGAACTTATAGTTAAGACAGCTATAGAGTTCCTCTCTATAAAGTAAGGTAGCGAGGCTATAGCTAGCGTAAGTTCCCTTCTCTATTCCTATTAATCGCTATATACTAATAATAGCATAGTAATTGCAACGAGTTCGCCTTATAGCGAAGCACTTGATAGAATAGGAGGAGAAGAAAGAGAAGGTAGTAGCGGATATAGCTACTAAGGTCTAGGCTAAGGCGATTGCTAAGTCTCGGGCTAAGGTAGCTACTAAGGCAGTTACTATATTAAGGGCTAAGGCCGAGGAGAGGCGTGCTGCTACTATAGCTACCGCCAATATAGCTACCTTAGATAATAGGTTAGTAGTAGTTAGCTCCTACGAGTTTGCTAACTAGGGAGAGGCTCCTGCTCCAGTTAGGCTAGTTACTAGTAGCGTTTCGGCCGTTCCGGCTACTAAGTTAGCCAGATTAGCGAAGGAGGCTCGGGAGTCGGATAACGCAGGGGCGTCGTCAGCTTTAAGGTTATCGATAGCTATAATTGGTAGTTTGTACTACGTATTGGCCGCAATGGATGCCTATTGCTTAGAGTTAAAGAGGAGGAAGTTAGGCTAGTAAGCCTAGGAGTATATATATATATAGCTACGTTTGCATTTGGTAATTTTCTTATATACTGTTTTGCTCTTTTAGGCTAGATACCTAGTGTTAGATACCCTCTTAATTACAAAGATCCGTTTTGCTTTGTTCAATAATATAGCGAGCGTCTTAGAGGTTTAATATAGCGTAGAAGTGTTCGAACTTCTAGCGCGGTAGCCGTTTTGTAAGACCGTCTACCGGTATATCGGCCGTAGGCAGGTACTTAACCTTGAATAACCTGTTAGTATACTCCTAACGTACTTATATATTGTAGATGTCTATATAGCGAAGCTTAGTAACTACGCGCTAGTTGTCTCCTATAACAAGGCGGATAGTTTGCTAATTGTTATAGAAGATATAGTATAGTTTACTAAGATCGAACCGAATATTAGTAAAGAAGCGCTTTAACGCTATAGTCTTATATATAGTAAGAGAAACAGTAAGTAACTTAGCTTCTATCGAAGAAGTTGTAATAGTCTTTTAGCGGTAGGCTTTCTAGTTAATAACCCTACTATATAGCATTATAATATACCCCTAGGATAAGCGGCGCGTCTTCTCGATATCTACGAACGAGGCGTCGCCGGCGATAAGCAGGATATATATCCTAAAGGCGATGCCGTACCGAATAGCTAAAAACTAGGTACCGAAGAGGTAAACGATAACGTATTCTATAGCCTTAATATATATAGGGCTAGGATTCTTTAAGAACTAAGAGAGCTATAATACGGCGAAGGCTACATTAGGGCGGATTATAATAGCTATATATAGAATAGAGCCAACGAGTTCCTAGAACCGCTTAATGTCTTTAAACGGAGCAAGACCCTCGAATAGGTAAAGGTTATATTCTAGGGGGATATATAGGAAGCAAGTCTCCTTATTAAGATTAAAGCGCTTAGCGATTCGCTCGATATACTAATTGTAGACTAGATAGACTATACAATCCTTGTAGTTTCTTAAGACGTAGATACCAAGGAACTACAAGACGTTGCCTTAACTATATACTTTATACTTTATAGCTAGCGTATCTATAATCTAGTTTGCCTTATTAGTATAGTCCTTATAGTAGAACATAAGGTAGTTATCTATATAAAATAGAACTACTATATAGTAGTGTTGGTTGTAAAACAAGTATAGTTCCTTACCCGATGCTATTAGACTAAGTTCGCGGAGCGAAAAGGAGAACTCTTCGTACTATAGAAGGGGGGATTCGCGTAAGCTATATAACGCTTGTTCAAGTTCGACGAAGGTATCGCCTTGCTTAAAGCTAGCCAGGAGGTAATAATCCTCCCTAAACCCCTAAGGGAGCTTATAGACAATTCCTTTATCTATTTTGGCGTTTAGGAATACCTAGGCAACGTTAAACTACTTGACTTCTATATCCGCGTTAGCGGCGATAGCTATTATAGCCTAGAAGGAACGGGATATAAGTGTTATAGCGTATGTGTTTTATAACGAATTAGCGCTCTAAAGATTACCTTTTATATAGATATACGCCTTGTATTTCTCTAAGAATCCGTCCTTGTCCTATTTATAGGCAAACACCTACTTTAGGGGTAGGGGCTTCTCCTTAGAGAGTTTAGATATAGAGGACCGAGTGATATATCTCTAGGTTTTGCGATTTATAAGATTCCAAATCTCCGATTCGGTAGCTCTAACGAACTCTTTACCTATTAGATACTTAGCAAGTTGCTTCTAAGACTTCGGAGCTTTAAGAAAGGTGTCTTAGTAAACGTAGGGAGGGGCTAGGGTAGCGTTAAGTCTAGCCCTGTACTAGGGTATAATCGCGGCGGCAATAACTATATATAGAGTATAGTATACCTAATCTCCCTTATCGAGTACCTCCTTATAATATAGTATATACGTTTTGTAAAACGCTTGCTACATTCTAAGTTCAGGGAACAATCCTAGTAGTAGATATAGAAGGACCGTCGTTAGTAGGGTCTTCTAGGTCTATTCCCCTAAGCCGCTAGCTCGTACGAGATACTAGGGCGAATACCCGCTTAGTATACTTGCGCTTTGTACGTTCGTAGGCAGGGGACTTAGGTTTGTTAGTATCGTCTGAGTTATCCGACCTAGAGGAGTAGTAGCTAGGGTTTGAAGATTCTAGGCTATAATTCTCAGGAAGTAGGTTGTCCGAGTATATAGAGTGCTTAGGATAGTGATCGACCGAGTCCTCGAAAATAGTACTTGTATTAGAGGCAATGCTTTATATACTTCTAAGGCTATCTCTAGAAGTATATATATAATCCCTATTGTTATCTAGGCTCGTAGGCCTAGTAGGGGTAGAGGCTGAACTTTGAAATAACTGATCTAGTGTCGGGAGTCCTCTATACGCGTAGTCTCTAGAAACTGAAAGTAGCTTGCTTATATTACGCTAGGCTACCGTTCTAGATATAGTTACCCCTAAGTCCTAACTAGGATTCGGAGTTTCTATACCCCTAAGCTTGTCTTTAGAATGCTTAAGGGATATAGATATAGGAGTCGTCGCTTCTAGATTATCTATCTTACCGTCCTTAATGCCGCTTAGTACTACGCCTATAGCGGGCAAGTATAGCTAAAGCTCTAGGGAGTCTACTAGATTCCGCTTCTTAGCGATAGTCTATAGATCGAACCTCCCCTTACCCTTCTCGAAGAACTAGTTCTCGTTAAAGGTAACGTTATAAGTTATAACGACTTTATAGAGTACTAGAACCTAGATTCGGTAGATGTTTAATACCTTGTAACTAATAAGGTAACCGATATACGCTCTAGGCTTCGACTTATATATACGTTTCTGCTTATCCCTCTCTCTCTCTTTATATAGAGGATATACGCGATAACCGTATACGTAGATACCGCTCTAGTTAGGCTATAGATCTGCTATAAGGGAGACGATTGTATCTAGCTAAAAGAACCGGAAGTAGGTTTAGAACTAAGTAA
>MU853403.1:1669566-1682773 GCA_033297235.1 Trichocladium antarcticum
GATTCTTAGAGAAATATAAGGCGCGTATCTATATAAGAGGTAATCTTTAGAGCGCTAATTCGTTATAAAATATATACGCTATAACACTTATATCCTGTTCCTTCTAGGCTATAATAGCTATCGCTGCCGACGCGGATATAGAAGTTAAGTAGTTTGACGTTACCTAGGTATTCCTAAACGCTAAAATAGATAAAGGAATCGTCTATAAGCTCCCTTAGGGGTTTAGGGAGGATCATTACCTCCTAGCTAGCTTTAAGCAAGGCGATACCTTCGTTAAACTTGAACGAGCGTTATATAGCTTACGCGAATCCCCCCTTCTATAGTATAAAGAGTTCTCCTCTTCGCTCTACGAACTTAGTCTAATAGTATCGGGTAAGGAACTATGCTTGTTTTATAACTAACACTACTATATAGTAGTTCTATTTTATATAGACAACTACCTTATATTCTACTATAAGGACTATACTAATAAGGCAAACTGGATTATAGATACACTAGCTACAAAGTACAAAGTATATAGTTAAGGCGACGTCTTATAGTTCCTTAGTATCCGTGTCTTAAGAAACCGCAAGGATCGTATAGTCTATCTAGTCTACGATTAGTATATCGAGCGGATCGCTAAGCGCTTTAATCTTAACAAGGAGACTCGCTTCCTATATATCCCCCTAGAATATAACCTTTACCTATTCGAGGGTCTTGCTCCGTTTAAGGACATTAAGTAGTTCTAGGAACTTGTTAGCTCTATTCTATATATAGCTATTATAATCCGCCTCGATATAGCCTTTGCCGCATCGTAGCTCTCTTAGTTCTTAAAGAATCCTAGCTATATATATATCGAGGCTATAGAATACGTTATCGTTTACCTCTTTAGTACCTGGTTTTTAGCTATTTGGTATAGCATCGCCTTTAGGATATATATCCTGCTTATTGCTAGCGACGCCTCGTTCGTAGATATCGAGAAGACGCGCCGCTTATCCTAAGGGTATATTATAATGCTATACAGTAGGGTTATTAACTAGAAAGCCTACCGCTAAAAGACCGTTACGACTTCTTTGACAGAAGCTAAGTTACTTACTATTTCTCTTACTACGTGTAAGACTATAGCGTTAAAACGCTTCTTCGCTAATATTTGGTTCGATCTTAGCGAGCTATACTATATCTTCTATAATAATCAGCAAACTAGCCGCCTCGTTACGGGAGACAACTAGCGCGTAGTTACTAAGCTTCGCTATATAGACATCTATAATATATAGGTACGTCAGGAGTATACTAACGGGTTATTTAAGGTTAAGTACCTACCTATAGCCAATATACTAGCAGACAGTCTTATAAAACGGCTGCTGCGCTAGAAGTTCGAGTACTTCCGCGCTATATTGAACCTCCAAGACGCTCGTCACATTATTAAACAGAGTAAAACGGATCTTTACAATTAAAAGGGTATCTAACACTAGGTATCTAGCCTAAAAGAGCAAAATAGCATATAAGAAAATCACCAAATACAAACGTAGCTATATATATATATACTCCTAGGCTTACTAGCCTAACTTCCTCCTCTTTAACTCTGTACAATAGGCATCTATCGCGGCTAATATATAGTATAAACTACTAATTATAGCTATTAATAACCTTAAAGCTAACGACGCCCCTGCGTTATCCGACTCCCGAGCCTCCTTTGCTAATCTAGCTAACTCGGTAGCCGGAACGGCCGAAACGCCACTAGCAACTAGCCTAACTAGAGCAGGAGCCTCTCCCTAGTTAGTAACCTCGCAGGAGCTAACTACTACTAACCTATTATCTAAGGCAGCTATATTGGCGGTAGCTATAGCAACGGTATACCTCTCCTTAGCCTTAGCCCTTAATATAGTAACCGCCTTAGTAGCTACCTTAGCCTAAGACTTAGTAATCGCCTTAGCCTAGACTTTAGTAGCTATATCCGCCGCCGCCTTCTCCTTCTTCTCCTCCTATTCTATTAAGTACTTCGCTACAAGGCGAACCTGTTGCAATTACTATACTATTATTAGTACGTAGCGATCAATAGGAATAGAGAAGGAACTTACGCTAGCTATAGCTTCGCTACCCTACTTTATAGAGAGGAACTCTATAGCTATCTCGACTATAGGTTCTAGCAACTTCTTATATAGATATCTAATACGCGAGCACCGAACGTAGGCCTTGTCCTTGTCTTTAGTATCTGGGCGAACTAAGCAAGCGCTACTTAATAACCTATATAGGGCTAAACGTAGGCAATAGCGGCAAACTATAGCGTAGGACGTAAAGGTAGCGACATCCTCGTCGCTATTATAACTAGGTATCTAAAAGTTAGCGCGTTAATTAATAAAAACGCTTTAATTAATAGAAACGTAATTAATATACCTAGGCGTAGTAGGAACTATATCCCTCTTTCTTTTATTCAGGGTCTTTAAAACCCTAGTTACGCTCTCTTTAACAGGAGCGGCATCGTTAGCGCCTATAGCGACGACCTCTTCTTCCTCTTTTTCTTCTTCTTCGTACGCCGCGTGTAGATTTGCGAGCCTGGTCGCGCGGGCTTTCTCCAATAACGCTACGCGGGCAACGGAGGCAGCTATACCCCGAGTATTCGGAGCTATTGTTGTTTTTATTATTATTGTAGTTATAGTTAGAGGGGTCGGCGGCGCGATTGATTTTTATTATTGTAGGACGGTATAGATTTAACTTTATAAAATAGGCAACTAAAGATCGTATATAACCGACCGATATAACCGCGTTCTAATTAGCTAGGATCTACATTAGTATATCTTCGATTATATAAACACGACGCTAGGTTATATATTAACGATAAGGATTTTTCGTTTTTAGCTATTAACCCTACTCTAGCAATTCGAGCCTTCGACCTCCTATTTTCAGTATCTTGCTACTAGCTAGCTAGCTAGGTGTTCTCTTTTAGCTGCTTTGTAGCTAGGGGGTATGTTACAACCTAGCTAGCCCTATCTCTACAGTCCGCTCTGATTGGCTGCTTCGTACCTACTTAGCGCCCCGTTTCTCATTTCCTGTTATATATATAGCTATGTTCTTACATACTCTCTTTCCTCTGTCTCTTCCTTCGATATATAACAATCAATGCAACGTATCTCTCCTATATGCTCTTCTAGTGCCACTGTAAGCCCACGCAAGAAGGACTAAGTAATATATCTTTAGATTTTACAATTTATAAGATTCTAAATCTCTAATTCGGTAGCTCTAACGAACTCTTTGCCTATTAGATGCTTAGCAAGTTGCTTCTAAGACTTCGGAGCTTTAAGAAGGGTATCTTAGTAAACGTAGGGAGGGGCTAGAGCAGCGTTAAGTCTAGCCGTATACTAGGGTATAATCGTAGCAGCGATAACTATATATAGAGTATAGCCGACTTCGAAGCCAGGATACACAAACTACTCCTCTAGTTAGGGGAGGGACTAGGGCGCCCCCTAGTCGTAGCAGCGAGCTTGATCCAGGAGGCGTGTACCAAGCTGTTCAGGAGGTTCCAGAAGAGGAGCGGGAGGACGCAAGGGAGGAAGCCTAGGCTAGGCCTATAGGGGCTAACAGCTATCGAGAGAGTAGTAGCTATAGCAAACGAGTAGGCTAAGCAAAAGTAGAAGATAGGGAAGCTGAAGAACAAGACCCTCGACACGGATAGAGTAGTAGAACTTGCCTAGCAGGAGCGCGAGATAGCGGCCCGGGAGAGGCGCGCTACGCTTATAACAAGAGCAAGAAGACCTACGTACCGCTTGGCAGACAAGGACCCCCTGATATAACTATTTACAGACCTTGCCTTTAAGAGACACGAGGGTCTAAGCAAGGCTTAGAGCTCCCTGCTCGCCTAGGCGTATAGTAGGGACATTAGCCTCTAGGAGTACCTAAATAGGGTAAACGTCCTAGAGATTACTATACTATACTACGAGTATAGCAAGGGCAAAGAAACGATCGAACACCTAGTAGTATAGTATAAAGATCTACTAAAGTATAGAACCTAGGAAGAGTTACAAATATAGTTACAACAGGATCTATAGCTTGTCTTATAACGAGCTATATAGCTATATAAGAGCTTAGTAAAGGTAGTTATTAGCTAGTTAATAGATTCGGGGCGCCTGACGGAGTATAGCGTAGCTCGTAGGCTATAACTAGAAGCTACAATAGCTACGAAAGCGGCTAAGAGTAGCGGAGAGGGTATAGAAAGTGCCGAATCGAGCCGCTAAGGGAGACAGGGGCTACCTTTTACACGTAGTTCGATAGATTCAAAGCGCTAAAGCAGAAGCGTAGGCAGGGGTTTTTACCCGGCCCTCTGTTTAGAGGGTACAGTTTCCTTTATATATAAACCAGTAGCAGGACCGGCGCGCTATAAGGTATATCGGAGTACGAATAAATAGAATATATATAGAGTATAGTATACCCGATCTCCTTTATTAAGTACCTCCTTATAGTATAGTATATACGTTTTGTAAAACGCTTGCTATATTCTAAGTTTAGGGACGTAGATATAGTCTAGAGTATATATTTCCGAAGTAAATCTAATAGTCCTAGCGGTAGATATAGAAGGACCGTTATTAGTAGGGTCTTCTAGGTCTATTCCCCTAAGCTACCGGCTCGTACGAGATACTAGGGCGATCACCCGCTTAGTATACTTACGTTTTACACGTTCGTAGGTAGGGGACTTAGGTTACTTAGTATTGTCTGAGTTATCCGAGCTAGAGGAGTAGTAGCTAGGGTTTAAAGATTGTAGGCTATAATTCTTAGGAAGTAGGTTGTCCGAGTGTATAGAGTGCTTAGGATAGTGATCGACCAAGTCCTCGAAAACAATGCTTATATTAGAGGCAATGCTTTATATACTTCTAAGGCTATCTTTAGAAGTATATATATAATCCCTATTATTATCTAGGCTTATAGGCCCGGTAGAGGTAGAGGCTGAACTTTAAAATGACTAATCTAGTATCGGGAGTCCTCTATATATATAGTCTCTAGAAACTAAAGGTAGCTTACTTGTGTTACGCTCGGCTACCGTTCTAGATATAGTTACCCCTAAGTCCTAACTAGGATTCGGAGTTTCTATACCCCCAAGCTTGTCTTTAGAATCCTCGGGGGATATAGACGTAGGAGTTGTTGCTTCTAGATTATCTATCTCGCTATCCTTAACGCCGCTTAGTACTATGCCTATAGCAGGCAAGTGCAGCTAAAGCTCTAGGGAGTCTACTAGATTCTACTTCTTAGCGATAGTCTATAGATCGAACCTCCACCTACCCTTCTTAAAGAACTAGTTCTTATTAAAGGTAACGTTGTAAGTTATAACGACTTTATAGAGTACTAGAACCTAGATTCGGTAGATATTTAATACCTTGAAACTAACAAGGTAACCGATATACGCTCTAGGCTTTGACTTATATACGCGTTTCTGCTTATCCCTCTCTCTCTCTTTATATAGAGGATATACGCGGTAACTATATACGTAGATACTGCTCTAGTTAGGCTGTAGATCCGCTATAAGGGAGACGATCGCGTCTAGTTAAAAGAACCGGAAGTAGGTTTAGAACTAAGTAAGGAGGACGTTGTTTAGTAACTTTATCGAAGGATACGTTTAACTTAGGCTTATACTAATAAGCTACGTAGATACCTCCTCTCCTTCTAGCTAGAGGTTACCTAGGAGACTAGCTCCGGCTATTATCTTAATAGAGCAGGTAATAACTTCTTAACTAGCGCGTTCGATAGTACTAGTTAGTTTGTATATATTAGATAGAGGGAGTTTAAGCTTAATACCTAGTTCTACGTACTATTTCTAGTACTAGGTATAGCTACAATCCCTAGTTTTAATAAAGGAGCCTTCGTTATTATGCTTGAACTTGTAGATCGCTATGCTAAATTAGCGTCGTACCTAGGCCTCGAAGTATTAAAGAATTAGGAGAAGGAGGTCCTAGGTCTTATCTTTAAGGCGGAAGACAAAGGGTTTACTAGAGAACTCGTCTTTAAGAATCAGAGAGTAAATAGATCTATTATACCTACGTATATAATAGAAAAGGTCCTAAAATACTCGCTAGAACGGCTATACTAACTTAGTTATAGGAGGCCTATAGGAGACGACTTTTCCCTAGTATATAATAGAGCAAGCCTTATAGTTAATACGTTTAGTTCCGTTAATTCGAACGTTCTAGCCTCTCTAGATAAGAGCCTTAAGCGTATCCTAGCTAAGATAACTAGCGCGGATATACCAAAGGTATTTAGAATCCTTATAGGGTAGGAGAGGGTGCTTTGATCCTAGTCCTTAACGAACTTATTTTATAGTATCGCTTATTGTAGCTAACATTACAAGTATAGCGGAACTAATAGCGAAGTTATCTAGACGGCTAGGTTAGGTATTATAGATTATAGCAAGGGACTACTCTAAAGGTATAGTAGCAGGATCCTTATAGATCTTAGCGAGAGCTCGTTCTTTATTGTAAGAAACGGCAAGGGAAGAGTTATAATTATAAGGATATAGTAAGTAGGTAGAAAGAGGCTTATATTCTAAAAACACTAGCTTATACCTATAAAGGAGAGACGTAATAATAATATTACTCTCTATCGAACTAAAACGTAGTATATAGTCTAAACTATAGTACTAGATATTAGCCTTATAGAGGGCCGCCTCTAAGATAATGTTAGAGTAGAATCCCTTAATAACTACGACGTTATTAAGAACTAGATCCTTAGATCGTAGGCCATTAACGCCATTAAGTGCTCCCTTAATACGCCATTTGCCCCTTCTAGAGATAAGGAAATAGGTAGTACTAGCCTTAATATAGTTATCCTTCCTTGCCTTAACAAAGGACCCTTCTTCTAAGAGTATAGGGGCGTTAATAAGGTAGGTTACTCTATAGTTATTAACTAGGATACTATCCAATAGGATATATTTGCTAGAATCGATAGTTACGAAGATACCGAAGCTATTACTAAGGCTAGTTTCTTTACTAAGGGCCGAGAGTTCTATAGGATCAATAATTGCAGCTATTACCGCGCTAGGAAAGCCCGGTTTAGTAGATAAAGTAAAGCTAGATAGGGATATAGGCTAGGGTTTGATTACCTAACCTTCCTTTTTAAGCTAGGCGCGGACGTTGTTCTACTTTTTCTCGGCGAACCGCTTGTAGATCTATAAAACGAACTTAGGACTAACTAGGCCTTTTAGATGTTTGAACCTAGTTAACGTAGATTTAAGTATATTATAGTTAATTGGCTTCTAGACGTAATTGGAAATTATATATAGGTAGGGGTGCTTAGGCTTAGTAGACGAAGATTCTTCACCTCCCTTGCCTTAATCGCGGCGTTTGCTAGAACTAGTAGATTTAGTAGTAGCGAAGCTACCATTAAAGTCCGGCTTGCTATAGCTAACAACGGTCTTAGTAGCTTAGATAAGGTCCTTAAGGCTATTAAGGAGTTTACTAACGCGGTTATTAATAATTATAGCGTTATATTTATAGCGGCCCTATTCTAGGATAAGACGATCCTTAATTATATAAAGGAAGTCTAGAATAGGTAGAGTACTACGAATACACTCGAGGCTAGCTACTTTAGCGCGTTAGTAAGCCTAGCAGTAGTTAGCGATCTAGGTCTATAGGTCTATATTAGATTGCTTAGCCTCTTTAAGACAAGCGAGATACCGTTAGCGGGTTATATTCGCAATTATATTATCCGAGATTCTAACTTAGTGTTCTAGAGTATAGAGGAGCGCGTATACGCTAAGTTACTACGCTATAAGGTTAGTCTCGTTAGTAGCGTTGTAACTGTCACGGGTCTAGCCGTAACATATAGCTATATGGCCATTGCGGGCCGTATGGCCATTGTGGAGCGGTTGTGCGATGTAGGGCCTGTAGAGCCTGTAGCATATAGAGCCCGCTGCGCAGGGCTTATCCCCGGCGGGCTACACCTACTATCTTAAGTTCCTTGTACAACTATATCGAATATATACGTACCCTAACATTGGGCATTTACTACCTATGATAGTTAGTTGTACCTTCTGTTCGTGTACGTAGACCCTTGTTGATTAATTACGACGAATTTGCGTTGCGCGAACTAACCGAAATTACAATTCGACCGCCCCGAACCTAAGAAACCAATAAGATAGTTAGTCCCGAAACGACAAGACAGTCCTAAGAACCTGAACCTAAGAAACCGAACCCCTAAACCTAAGAAACTAAACCCCTAAACCTAAGAAACCCGAACAAAGAAGAACAAGCACTATAGATGTTAATATAAGCTCTATAGCCTAAGTGCCTATTCCTATTAAGGATATATATAGCGAGGCTACTACGGCCCTAAAGGAAGAGATATACCCGAAGCTAAAGGGTTTTTTCGAAGGATACTATAGGCTGTTGATAGGTAACAACCTCCTGCTTAAAGCGTTTAAGAGAGCTAGAAAGGACAATATATTAGAGAGGATAATAGCGAACCTAGCCGAATATATCCTTAAGGGCGCGACCAAGGAAATCTAGAGATAGATAGTTAGGGCAAACGAGGCGAACGAGAAGGCTATAGTACTGCAAGTAGAGAATAACGTTTTAACGAGACTAATCGAGTCCGGGAAGCTAGGCGGTAGCGGCGGCGGTGCTAGAGAGGGTAGTATACCGTATGTATCTACGTTTTCGGGCTCCAAGCGGGACTTAGCGAAGCGAACTATACAATTCAGAATGTAGAAGACGCTGATCACGGCGCAATAGGCTGTAAGGCCGCTAGAATACGCGACTGAGAAAGCGAAGATCCTCTACGTAGCTTCGCTACTAGAGGGAATCGCGGCTATAGGAATTAGCAACTATATCGATACTATTGTCGCGAATCTAGGCAATAAGCAAGCCTAGGTATAGACAACTACTGACGAGTTTATTAAGTTCCTTTCTAAGAAGTATATAACGATAGAGAGTAGATGGGCAACCGGGCGAGCAGATCGACCGAGCTAGCGGTCCAACTAGTCGTGGCCTAGGTCCAGGAGGCATAGCGCCAAGGCGCCTCGGCATCCCTCCTGCAACTAGATATCGCCGGAGCCTTCGACACAGTCAACCACGTCAGACTACTAGCCACGCTCCAGGAGCTCGGCTACCCGAAGTAGATAGTACTCTAGGTACGGGAATGGCTAACGGACAGGGTCGCGATCCTCTACTTCGACGGGAAGGCAACAGATAACATCCTAGTCACGGCGGGGGTGCCCTAGGGGTCCCCCCTATTACCCGTCCTGTTCATCTTATACATCGCATCACTATACAAGGACCTAAGGAGAGAGTACCTATACCTTAGTATAGTGGGCTTCGCCGACGATACAAACCTACTAGTGTTTAGAAAGTCGGCCAAGGTGAACATCCGCTAACTCGAGCGAGCGTAGGGAACCTGCTTGAAGTAGGCGGGAACGTAAGGAATAGCGTTTGTAGCGTAGAAGTACGAACTAATCTACTTTAATAAGAACTAAAGGTAGTAGCTAGACCTAGCTAAGCTCGCCCTCCTGGATAGAGGTAGGTATATAGATATTAGACTAGTTAAGTCCGCTAGGTTCCTTAGGGTCTAGCTAGACTAGAAGCTCTTATAGCAAGCGCACCGCGGTATAGTTAAGAAGAAGCTTACTACCTAGGAGTTCGTGCTAACGAGGATTGCGGCGAAGACGTAGGGCCCGAGCCTTATAAAGGCCTAGGAGGTATATACAAAGTGTATAAGGAGCGTAGTAGTATATAGAGTAGCAAGCTACTATGTCCTAACTATAGTCGGTAAGGGGAGCGAGCTAAAGGGGATAGCTAAGAAGCTAGCGAAGGACTAGAGCAGGGGCCTCTGTGTAGTAGCAGGAGGCTATAGAACTACGCTAATTAGGTACCTAGAGACGGAGGCCTAGGTCCTACTAGTAGACCTCTACCTAAACAAGTAGCTAGCTAACTTCGAAGCTAGGATATACAAACCACTCCTTTAGTTAGGGGAGGGACTAGGGCGCCCCCTAGTTGTAGTAGCGAGCTTAATCTAGGAGATATATACTAAGCTATTTAGGAGGTTCTAGAAAAGGAGCGGGAGGACGTAAGGGAGGAAGCCTAGGCTAGGCCTATAGGGGCTAATAGTAGTTAAGAGAGTAGTAGCTATAGTAAACAAGTAGGCTAAGCAAAAGTAGAAGATAAGGAAGCTAAAGAATAAGACCCTTAATATAGATAGAGTAGTAGAACTCGCCTAGTAGGAGCGCGAGATAGTAGCCTAGGAGAGGCGCGCTACGCTTATAACAAGAGCAAGAAGACCTACGTACCGTTTAGCAGATAAGGACCCCCCGATATAACTATTTATAGACCTTGCCCTTAAGAGACACAAGGGTCTAAGTAAGGCTTAGAGCTCCCTGTTCGCCTAGGCGCGTAGCAGGGACATTGGCCTCTAGGAGTACCTAAATAGGGTAAATGTCCTAGAGATCACTACGCTATACTATAAGTATAGTAAGGGCAAAGAAACAATTAAACACCTAGTAGTATAGTACAAAGATCTACCGAAGTATAGAACCTAGGAAGAGTTATAAATACGGTTATAGCAGGATCTATAGCTTGTCTTACAACGAGCTATATAGCTATATAAGAGCTTAGTAAAGGTAGTTATTAGCTAGTTAATAGATTCGGGGCGCCTAATAGAGTATAGCGTAGCTTATAGGCTATAACTAGAAGCTACGATAGCCGCGAAAGCGGCTAAGAGTAGCGGAGAGGGTGTAGGAAGTGCCGAATCGAGCCGCTAAGGGAGATAGGGGCTACCTTTTACACGTAGCAAGATAGATTCAAAGCGCTAAAGCAGAAGCGTAGGCAGGGGTTTTTACCCGGCCCTCTGTTCAGGGGGTACGGTTTCCTTTGTATATAAACCAGTAGCAGGACCGGCGCGCCGTAAGGTATATCGGAGTACGAATAAATAATAATAATAATGATAATATATAACGATAGATCTAGTAGCTAACGTAGAGAACAAGCTATATAAGATAGCGTAGAAGGACAAGTACGCGAAGTTTATAGACTTTATTACGGAGTTCTCGAACCTCTACGACCTAAGTAACTAGGATAACGCCACCTACGTACGCGCGCTAAGAGAGAAGCTTTCGAAGCTAATATAGGACCTAATCCTACTATAGACGAACCTCCTAGCCCGGGATAACTTCTAGGGATAGGTTACTATAGCCTAGGCCTAGGCTAACAACCTCGAAATAGAGGAATACTTAAAGAAGGCTAACGAGCTAAACTACTATAACGGCTATAATACTAAGAAGGAAGGTAAGGACCTAAACGCTATAGACGTTAACCGGGTAACTACTACCAAGGACAAGGCGACTATCTTACAACTCTCTGACTTAGAGAGGGAGTAGTATATAGCTATAGGTCTCTGTTTCCTCTATAGTATAAGGGGCTATATCGTAGCGAAATGCATAGAGAAAGGCAAGTAAGCCTAGAATAACCTAGGCGCTAGAGGTAGAGGGTAGCGGGGCGGCCGTAGCAACTATAGCGGATTCGGCAATAACGGCGGATTTAGTAATAACGGCGGATTCGGTAATAACGGCGGATTCGGCAATAACAGCGGCCCGAACTGGAATAATAATAGCGGCCCGAACTAGAACAATAACAACAGCGGATTTGGAGGCGGCGGAGGCCGCGGCGGCAGCGGATACCTATATCGATAGAACAATAATAACTAGAACTTCGGTAATAACAGCGGAGGCTACAGCGCGTACCGCGTGCGATTTATAGACTAAGGCCGCGTTCTAGGAGAAGTCAGTTACGACGATACTAAGTACTATAAACCCGAACAGAGTACGGAAGACCTAGAATAGTAACAATAGTACTAGGGAAATACCTAGCCTCTACGCAAAGACGCGCGTAGGGGTACGGAGGCTATTATAGGGGAGGTAGTAGCGATTTAGTTATTAGCGCTGTTAGTTAGATAGCTAATTTAATCCTATTATCCTCCTATATTGTAATAAGCAAGCGCAAGATAGCGTATATAGCGCTTGTAGATTTAGGCTATATAGGTCTTACCTTTATAGACTTTAGTTTCGCGGTACGTAACGATATACCGCTAAGCAGACTAGAAACGAGGAAGCTACTCTACTTAGCTAATAGTATACTAAAGTTATAGATCGAATAGAGTACGGTGCTAGAACTAAGGATCGGCTAGTATAGAGAGAAGCTTCGGTTCTTGATTACTATACTAGCGAAAGACAATCCGATTATTCTAGGCCTCCTATAGCTAAGAAGATACAACCTAACAATTAACTAGGCGGATCTAAAGCTTACGTTTAGAGAGCGTTGCTAAAAGCAACGTTACTTACTAGGATATACTACCGAGCTAACGGCACTATAAGCGAAGCCTATAACTATAGAACCTACAACTATAGAACCTATAACTATAAAAAACACTACGAATTACTAAGCATCGGTCGAGGAAGTCCTAGATAAAGGGGAACTAGAGGATAGGGAGTATAACCAGGGTCTAGAGAACCTATAGAAGAAGAGGAAGAGAAGGTTATCCCTGTTGTAACGCTATTAGAGAGCGCTCGAGAACGGACTGCGGTAGACCTTATCCCTACTAGGATCGAGAGCAGTAGTTATTCCGAATAAGCTTATAAGGAGGCTATAACTAGCGAAAAAGGTAAACGGGCGTAGGTACCTATAGGCGCTACTACTACTAAAACGACTCCTGAAGCTACTACTATATAATAAGGTAATTAATAAGAACAATATTAAAATACTAAATGCACTAAACTTTATACTTTTCTACTACTAGAAGGGCGTAATAGTAATACGCGTAACGGTCGACTAACTAGAACAAGCAATACTAAATAAGAAGAAGGATAAAGAGAGGGCCGCGCTCTACGCCTTACTAGACGACTTTTATAAGCGGATGTTAAACCGCGAGGGCTCGCTAGAGGACTATACTTCGGTACTCCTAGAACGGCACTACGAGTTCGTAAACGCCCTCTAGAGCAACGTAGAGACGATTTATAGGATTATAGAGGAGGACGCTTAGAAATTCTTCGAGAAGAGCAATAAACCCTAGCTAATAGTAGCGGATATCTTAAAACGCCTACCGGCAAAGTATCGCGATACGTTCGAGACTTTTCTTCCCTAGAAGGTAGATACGCTACTACCGTATAGATTATACAGCTATAAAATCAAGCTAATACTAGGAAGCAAGCTACCGTTCTTAAAGAATAGACCGTTCTTACTAATAGAACTACGTATAGTTAAGC
>MU853403.1:1687361-1702512 GCA_033297235.1 Trichocladium antarcticum
ATTATTACGGACTATAAGAACCTTTAGACCTTCGTAACGACGAAGCAACTATCCCTAAGGTATATATAGTAGTCCGAATTCCTATTACGATTTAACTTCCGTATTATCTACCGGCCGGGATTAGCAAACGCAATGCCAGATACGCTAAGCTATAAGCTAGAACATATACTATAGGGCGTAGAGGATAACTAACTCTGGAACTATAAGAGGCTACTAATCGACCCCGACCGGTTCGATCTAGAGACATTTGAACTGCTGAGACTATATGACGAGGCGATTATAGTCAACTAGTTAGACCTATCTAGGTATATCGACGATCTGCTAAACGAGATATATACGAGCTCGGATCTACTAAAGGCAACGCTTAAGGCGTTAGCAGACCCTAGAACCAGAGCGTAGCTAAAGGATATAAAAACGAAGCTTAAAGTGCTATATGCGGAGTGCTAAGCTATCGTAGGTAAGGCTTACTACTAGGGGAGGATGCTTATTAACCTAGACAACGACGAAATATAGCTATAGCTAATCTACCGAACTTACGTATTAGGACCTAGGGGCTACCCTAGGAGGACTAAGACTATTGATCTAATAAACCGGAAATACTAGTAGACTAGGATAACCGGTACGATCCGCGACTACTATAACACCTACTTGCTATATAATAAGACGAAAACGCCAAGGGCGCTACTAACGGGCTTTCTGAAGCTACTGCTAGTACTACTCTCGCTATAGCGGGATATATCGGTAGATTATATTATACTACTTCCGCTATATACAAGGAGAAACCGTACCTTTAACTATATTATAGTAGTAGTAGACCGACTGACGAAAATGCGCTACTTTATCCTAATAGAGACCTTAGAAGTAGATAAGTTAACGGACCGCTTTGTAGAATAGGTCTATAGCCTATACGGCCTACCTAAGACGATTATATTAGATAGAGGTATATAGTTCGTTTTAACGTTCTAGAGAATACTATCGTCAAGATTAGCAGTAACTCTAAAACTATTATCGGCGTTCTACCTACAAACGAACGGCTAGACTAAACGGATTAACGTAGAGTTAGAGTAGTATTTACGCCTCTTCGTTAACTAGGTATAGGATAACTAGGCGGATTAGGTACTGCTTGTAGAGTTCGTAGGGAACAATATATCGTTAGAGACAACGGGAGTATCGCCCTTCTTCGCGAACTACAGTTTCTACCTACATATAGGCGTAGAACCAAGTAGACTATACCTACTAGAACTCTCGGAAGCTTAGAAAAGGGAGTTTTTCCAGGCGATAGAGATATCTATACGCTTTAAAGTAGTACTAGATATAGCGAAGGTACTAGCGAGGTAAGTATAGGACTGTTACAAGATCAACGCGAACGCTAAACGTAGCAACGCCCTAGTCTATAGAATCGGCGACAAGGTAATGCTTAATATATAGCATTATAAGACAGGGCGCCTAACGAAGAAGCTCGAACTACGCTAGGAGGGACTATTCGAAGTTACTAAAGCGGCGTTATACGCGGTGACGCTACGCCTTCTAGCGAATATAAAGATATTCGACACGTTCTATATATTACTAGTTTAGCTATAGCGGGGCGAGTAAGGAATCCTAGGGCAAGCTAACGTGTAGAGAGATATAAGGGCGAACTATAGTAGGGAAGTAAGGCGCTAGGACAATAGCGTCGAAGTAGTTAAATGGAGATTTAAAGAGATTCGAGACTTTAGGAAGGTAGAGAACGGGAGGTAGCAATACCTAGTTAAGTAAGAGGGCTACGCCTAGCCGACTTAGTAGCTAGCAACGGATCTACGCGGCTACGATAATGCTATTTGGAAGTTCTACGATACTAATCCGAACAAGCTAGGGCCTCTAGCGTAGGTGCCAAGAAGGAACTGAAGCTACGATTCGAGCGTTCAAACTATAGGCTTAATTTAAAGAGGAGGCTTGTTTTAAGGGAGGGTAGTGTCACGGGTCTAGCCGTAACATATAGCCGTATGGCCATTGCGGGCCGTATAGCCATTGTGGAGCGGTTGTGCGATGTAGGGCCTGCAGAGCCTGCAGTATGTGGAGCCCGCTGCGCAGGGCTTATCCCCGGCGGGCTACACCTACTATCTTGAGTTCCTCGTACAACCACATCGAATATATACGTACCCTAACATTGGGCATTTACTACCCGTGATAGTAACGCTTACGATCGATAGTAGTAATAATGACTTTACATAGCGTATCTAGGTTCTTCTTGTTAACGCTTATACCTAGAGTAAGTTACTAAGTAGCGTACCTAGTCTAGTTAGCTTAGTACTAGACAAGGATCCTCTCTAGACTTAGGCGTTAAGGAGGGACAGGCTCTAGACTATAAGTAGTAACTAGCTTCTTATTCTAGGCGGTTACCTTAGCGAGCTATTCCGCTTAGTCTTGTGCTATTAGCGTAGTAACAGCCTCTATAGTAGAGGGCGGCTAAAAACCACTAAGTATCGCCTCCTTAGTAATATCGTTCTGATCGAAACGAACGATATTATAAACGTAGAGGGTAATAGCGGCGCTTTCGATATAGCGCTTCTAGATCGGCCAATCCGTAGGACCCTTAAGTAGGATGTCCGTTAGGATAGTGATGTTTCTAATAGTGTCTATAGTAGTAGAAGTCTCTATTATAGAAGAACGATAGATAGAGGTAGATAGAGATCTAGAAGGTATAGCGGTACGGTAGAACGGGCAGAGAGTAGCGCTAAAGAGCGGCTTAACTTATACGCTAGCGGGGCAACTTTAAAGGACTTTATAGAATAGCTATATAAGAGCGGTTCAAGCGGAAAACAAGGGAAGCCGTATAAGGGCTTTGGCGATAGCAATTGTAAAGAACAAGGCAGTAGGACTTATAAGAATAGTAAAACAAGTTATAAGGATTGTAGAATAACAATACTTCTAAGCTATAACAGGTTTAGCTACTATATAAAGGGAAACGAGCACCGGGCTTATAACTCTTACGTAGGCTTATAGTAGTACTAGAAGAGTATATAGGAGAGATATGTTATATTGATTGTAATATATCGAAGGAAGAGACAGAGGAAAGAGAGTGTGTAAGAACATAGCTATATATATAACAGGAAATGGAAAACGGGGCGCTGAGTGGGTACGAAGCAGCCAATTAGAGCGGACTGCAGAGACAGGGCTAGCTAGGTCGTAACAAGTTATCCTTCCTTGCCTTAATAAAGGACCCTTCTGCTAAAGGTATAGGGTTATTAATAAGGTAGGTTACTCTATAGTTATTAACTAGGATACTATCTAATAGGATATATTTACTAGAATCGACAGTTACAAAGATACTAAAGCTATTACTAAGGCTGGTTTCTTTACTAAGGGCTAAGAGTTCTATAGGATCAATGATTATAGCTATTACTACGCTAGGAAAGCCCGGTTTAGTAGATAAAGTAGAGCTAGACAGGGATATAGGCTAGGGTTTAATTGCCTAACCCTCCTTTTTAAGCTAGGCGCGGAGGTTATCCTACTTTCTCTGAGCGAACCGTTCGTAGATCTATAAAACGAACTTAGGACTAACCAGGCCTTTTAGATGTTTGAACCTAGTTAATGTAGATTTAAGTATATTATAGTCGATTAGTGTTTAAACGTAATTAGAAATTATATATAGGTAGGGGTGCTTAGGCTTAGTAGACGAAGGCTTTTTACCTCCCTTACTCTAATTGTAGCGTTTACTAGAACTAGTAGATTTAGTAGTAGCGAAGCTACTATTAAAGTCCAGCTTACTATAGCTAACGATAGTCTCGGTAGCTTAGATAAGGTCCTCGAGGCTCTTAAGAGGTTTGCTAACGTAGTTATTAATAATTACAGCGTTATATTCGTAGCGGCCCTATTCTAGGATAAGACAATCCTTAATTATACAAAGGAAGTCTAGAACAGATAGAGTACTACGAATATACTCGAGACCAGCTACCTTAGCGCGTTAGTAAGCCTAGCAGTAGTTAGCGATCTAGGTCCGTAGGTCTATATTAGATTACTTAGCCTCTTTAAAACAAGCGAGATACCGTTAGTAGGTTATATTCGTCATTATATTATCCAAGATTCCAACTTAGCGTTCTAGAGTATAGAGGACCGCGCGTACGCTAAGTTACTACGCTATAAGGTTAGTCTCGTTAGTAGCGTTATAACGCTTACGATCGACAATAGCGATAATAACTTTATATAGCGTATCTAGGTTCTTCTTATTAACGCTTATACCTAGAGTAAGTTACTAAGCGGCGTACCTAGTCTAGTTAGCTTAGTGCTAGACAAGGATCCTCTCTAGACTTAGGCGTTAAGGAGGGATAGGCTCTAGACTATAAGTAGTAACTAGCTTCTTGTTCTAGGCGGTTACCTTAGCGAGCTATTCCGCTTAGTCTCGTACTATTAGCGTAGTAATAGCCTCTATAGTAGAGGGTAGCTAAAAACCACTAAGCATTGCCTCCTTAGTAACATCGTTCTAATCGAAACGAACGATATTATAAACGTAAAGGGTAATAGCGGCGCTTTCGATATAACGCTTCTAGATCGGCCAATCTATAGGACCTTTAAGTAAGATATCCGTTAGGATAGTAATGTTCCCGATAGTATCTATAGTAGTAGAAGTCTCTATTGTAGAAGAATAATAGATAAAGGTAGACGGAGATCTAGAAGGTATAGCGGTATAGCGGAACAGGCAGAGAGTAGCGCTAAAGAGCGGCTTAACTTATACGTAGGTAGGGCGACTTTGAAGGACTTTGCGGAACGGCTATATAAGAGCGGTTCAAGCGGAAAACGAGGGAAGCTATATAAGGGCTTTAGCGATAGCGATTATAAAGAACAAGGCGGTAGGACTTGTAAGAATAGTAAAACGAGTTATAAGGATTGTAGAATAACAATACTTCTAAGCTATAATAGGTTTAGCTACTATATAAAGGGAAACAAGCACTAGGCTTATAACTCTTACGTAGGCTTATAGTAGCACTAGAAGAGTATATAGGAGAGATACGTTATATTGATTGTTATATATCGAAGGAAGAGACAGAGGAAAGAGAGTGTGTAAGAATATAGCTATATATATAACAGGAAATAAGAAACGGGGCGCTGAGTGGGTGCGAAGCAGCTAATCAGAGCGGACTGTAGAGACAGGGCTGGCTAGGTCGTGACATATAGTGCTATTAGCTCGGTTATATATTCTAGTAAGCAGCGTTACTCCTAGCAACGCTCCCTAAACGTAAGCTTTAGGTCCGCCTAGTTAATTGTTAGATTGTATCTTCTTAGCTATAGAAGGCCTAGGATAATCAGGTTGTCTTTCGCTAGTATAGTAATAAAGAACTAAAGCTTTTCCCTATACTAGCCGATCCTTAGTTCTAGTACTATACTCCATTCGATCTATAACTTTAGTACACTATTAGCTAAGTAGAGTAGCTTCCTTGTTTCTAGTCTGCTTAGCGGCATATCGTTACGTACCGCGAAACTAAAGTCTATAAAGGTAAGGCCTATATAGCCTGAATCCACAAGCGCTATACACATTATCTTACGCTTGCTTATTACAATATAGGAGGATAATAGGATTGAATTAGCTATCTGACTAATAGCGCTAATAACTAAATCGCTACTACCTCCCCTATAATAGCCTCTATACCCCTATACGCGTCTTCGCGTAGATGCTAGGTATTTCCCTAGTACTATTAGGGATACTCGTAGTCTTCTATAGGTTACTCGGGTTTATAGTACTTAGCTTCGTTATACTTAACCTCTCCTAGAACATAGCCCTAGTGTAACGGTCGTATACAACAAGGTTGCACAACAGTGCAACCTTCGTAGGAGCTGGCGAGGGCTAAAGGCTCTGCGCGGCGAGCTCCACCTAGTGTAGAGCTACGCTCCTCTAGCTACAGGGTACTTAGCCAACCACATAGTATAGCACATGATATAGCATATAATACAGGCTATGCCTATAACACTACCCTCCCTCTCTAAACAAGCCCCCCTATATAAAAATAGCCCCCTATTTTGGATGCTTGTATCTAGAGCTATCCTAACCGTTCAATTCTAGATACTTATATCTAGAGCTATCTTAAACGCTCTATTTTAGATGCTTATATCTAGAGCCTATCCTATTCTACACGCTCGATTTTAGATACTTGTATCTAGAGCCTGTTCTACGCTCGATTTTGCTTAGCGCCTTGCCTCCTGCCGTTGCGCCTTCCTTCTTCGCGTCTACGATAGTAGGCCCAGGAGCTCAGGGTACGCGTTATAGAACTCCTAGATAGCGTTATTATAGCCGCGTAGATCCGATACAGGTTACTAAGTCAGGTTGTTATAACCTTCCTACTTAACTTAGTACTACTAGCGGCTGTTTGCCGCCTTATTAAACCCTATAATCCTCTCGAACCTCTATTCTACTATATCTTCGCCCTTGTTAGTCCGTATAACTACGCGCCTACAGTTAGCGCTTACGTTGTTGTTAACCCTCTCCTAGCTAGCTAGCCCCTACCCTAGGTAGCGCCTTACCCTCGAGATGTAGAACGTAGAGAAGATCGTTATATTCGCTAGGAGCTTTAGAGTTACGATATATAACAAGGCCTTTATAACCTTGAATAGGCCCTCTTACTATAGTACAAGCTTCGTAGTTAGCCTACTAGTCTTATAGTTCTATATATTAAGTATCGCTATATCGCTAACACGGTACTACAGTACGTCCTCCCTATAGCAGTTTGTGTTCTACTTATAGTAGTCCTATAACTACTTTACTAGCGCTATAACCTTCCTAAGGATCGCCCTAAAGCGGTCTGCGAGCTCTAATACCTAGAAAAACTCCCGCTTCTACTACTCTAAGATATTTAGTAAGTATAGCTTCGACGGCTCTACGCCTATCCTTAGGTTAAAGCTATAATTCGCGAAGAACAGTAACACGCCCGTTATCTTAGAGACTATATTATTCCCTATAAACTCCGCTAGGGGGAGCTAGTTACCCTAGTTATCCTACGCCTAGTCGATATATAGCTATAGGTACTGCTTTAGTTCTACATTAATCCGCTCCGTCTAGCCGTTTATCTAGGGGTAGAACGCTAACGAAGGTCTTAGGGTAATCGCAAGGCGTGCTAATAGCGCCCTCTAGAACCCTAAAACGAACTACGTACCTCTATCCGATATAATCGTCTCTAGTACGCTATAGAGTAAGTATACGCGCTTAATAAACTAGTTAGCTAGCTTATTAGCCTCTAGTATCGCCGTTATAATAAAGTAACGTATCTTTATAAGCTAGTTAACTACTACTACTATATACTTAAACTCCTATCCCCTCTAGTTATATAGTAGGAGCGGTATAATATAGTCTACCGATATATCTTACTATAGCGCTAACGGTAGCGGGAGCGGCTTAAGGAACCCTATAGGCTTTAAGCGAGGGTTCTTTGTCTTAAAGTATAGAATATAGGCTTTAACGAACGTCCTTACTAACACGCTTATCCCTAGCTACTAGTAGACCCTATTTATTAGGTCGAGCGTCTTTGTCCTCTCTAGGTACCTACTAGGCCCTAACGCGTATATCTAGTAGATAAGCTATAAATAAAGCTCCGTATTGCCCGGGTCGATTATTAGCCTACTATAGTAGAACGCCCTACCTAAGACTAACTTATACTCGGCGAACGGCACTCTTAGCTCCTGCTTGATCTTACTTAGCTAGGCGCGTACCTCCTAGTCGCTAAGCGCCTCTACTATATCTACTATAAATAGCGAGCTCGTATAGCTCTCTGTAATAAGGTTGTTAGCGTAGTACGAAACGTCAAGGCTAAAGAGCTCTAGTATCTTGCCTAGTAGCTTAGAGTTGTCCTTGCTACAAAAGGTCTCTAGGTCGAACTTACTCGGGTCGATTAGGGGGCGCTGCCTATTCTATAGCCTATTATCTTTAACGTCCTTTAGTATAAACTCTAGCTTCTTACTTAGCGCGTTAGGGCGGCCGTTTACTATACCTAGGCGGTAGATAATCTAGAAGTCGAAACGTAATAAGAACTCTAACTAGCGTATATAGCGTAGCGATAGCTACTTTGTTATACTAAAGGTCTATAGGTTCTTATAGTCTATAATAATATCGAACCTCTTAGCTACGCCTTCGAGCTTAGGGCGCTATTCTTCGAGCGCCTTGACGATTGTAAGGAGCTCCTTATTATGGATATTATAGTTATACTTGGCCGTAGTATACTTCGCTAAGAAATAAGTAACTAGATGCAACTCGCCGTTATCCCCTTCCTATAGTAGCGCTCTACCCGCTAACTAGTCTAACGTATTAACCTCTACTATAGCGCGCTTCTCCTAGTTATATATCCGTAGTGCTAGTACTATAATAAAGTATACCTTTAGGCGCTAGAAAGCTACTTTATACTACTTAGACTACTCCTAGTCTACTATCTTCTTCGTAAGCTCGTATAGCGGCTGTATATAGCTCGGAAAACCTTGTATAAATCGGCGGTAGAAGTTCGCGAACCCTAAGAACCGCTAGAGATACCGCCTTGTCTCTAGAGCCTCCTAATTACGTACTGCTTTAACCTTTTCTAGGTCTATCTCGATACCCCTAGGCGTAATAATAAGCCCTAGGTACTTCGTCCGCTTTATATAGAATTTGCACTTGTTAATATCTACCTATAGACCTACGTCGATTATACGCTTTAGTACCTCCCTAACCTGCTTAATATACTCTTCGAGTATACCTAAGTAGACTAGGATATTGTCTAGGTACGCCGTTACGTAGTTATCTAGAGCGTTATAAAGAATGTCGTTAATGTAATACTAGAAGGTAGTAGGCGCGCCCTATAGGCCGAATAGCGTAACTAGCGTCTTATATAGGCTAAATCTTATAATGAACGCTATAAGCTACTTGTAGCTTGGCGCTATATATACTTAGTTAAACGCTATAATTACGTCGAGCTTTGTAAAGATCTTCGCCTTATAGATAGAGTCTAGGGTCTCCTAGATTAGTAGGATAGGGTACTAGCTCTTTAGCGTTACGTTGTTAATACCGCGGTAGTTAATGTAGATTCTAATACCTCCGCCTAGCCTCTACGCTATTAGAATAGGCGATAAGGCGCTCGATCGTAAGGGCCGGATAAACCCCTTTATAAGGTTATTGTCGAGCTAGCGCTTTAGTACACGTAGCTCTATCGGCGACATTAGGCGATTCCTCGAATATAGGACTACGCTCCCTAGGAGCAGCTCGATCCTATAGTTATATATATAGTAGAGGGGTAAGATATTAGCGTCCTATAGGATAAAAGCGGCTACTAAGTCTTAGTATTCCTTTAGTAGGTACGCCTTAATCTCGTCTAGGGTAGGCGCTAGTCTATCCGCTTTATCGAAGAACTTCTTAGAATCCTTCTCTATAATCTTATTAAGCTTCTTATCCCCTTTAGCAAGTACGTCGATAAAGCTATAGAACCTTACTAGGAGTATTAATGTCACAGGCACAGCCTGTGTCATGTGCTATATTATATGCCATACTATGTGGTTAGCTAAGCACCCTGTAGCTAGAGGAGCGTAGCTCTACACTAGGTGGAGCTCGCCGCGTAGAGCCTTCAGCCCTTGCGAGCTCCCACGAAGGTTGCACTGTTATATAACCTTGTTATATACGACCGTTACAGTAGGTTATACCTTCAACTCGCGCGCGTAGCTAGTTAGACCGTTAGAAGCAGATCGAACACCTTAGACTAGCTAGAACGCTTCTTTTTTCCAACGTACCGGACTTTATGAAACCTCGACTATATAGTATAAGTTAAAACAAGTACCCTACCCCTATTCACAGTCCGACGTATAGGATATCCAACGTATAGGACTTACCCCTATAGAACTACCCTAACGAACTAGGATAATAGATAGGGTAGAAGATAGTAATAACATACTAATGTAGGCGCTAGAGCAAGCTAGCCCGTCGCGTACCGCTATTATACGCGAGTAGCTAAGAGCCGCGCTAGCGGAGCAGAAGGCGACACTCGCCGCGCTCGCTAATACCTAGGCGATAGCTAATAACGCGGTTACCGAGGGTAAGGCGCTCTACAAACAGCTCGAGACGTAGAAGTATATAAACGTAGTAATCTCGAAGATACTTAAGGAGCAGAGACTAATAACCCTATAGGCGCTCGAGGCGACGAGCGCTACGCTAGCTAAAGGCGGTAAAGGTAGTAGCTAGCTGTTATACTAGCCCTGTAACGAGGACGACCTAGCTACAATGTCCCTCCCCTACCCGATACTGTTTATAAGGGAGGAGAAGGATACTATTAAGCGGACTACCCTGTTTAACAACTAGTTAGATAAGGTCCGGGGGCGCTAGAGAATATACCCTTATAAGTTCTCGACTAAGCGTACGAAGATCCTATACGCTAAGGCGATACTTAGTAGCAACGTAAGCTATCCGGTTAAGTCGAAGCTCTAGACGATCGAGAACTACCTAAACAACAAGAGGCGCTAGTACTAGAAGACTAGGACTAAGTTCCTAAACGACCTTAAGAAGCAGTATATAACCTACAACGTCGCCGTAGTAGCTACAAACTAGCTCTATATACTTGTCTAGGAGAACAAGTTCGTAAACTTTAACGATTTCCTAATAGAGTTCTCGAACCTAGCTAATACCGCTAATATTAAGAGCGTAACGTAGGTCCGTATATTTAGAGAATAGATCTTAGCCCGCCTCTCGGCCACGTTTACGTTATAGGTTAGGCTACTAGCGTTGGACGACTTCGACGCGTAGGCCAAGATAGCCTAGACCCTATTTACGAACTTAGATATAGAGGACTTTAGGAAGAAGATCTGTAGTAGCAACGGCGCGCTCGCTATATATTATAGTAGCGGTAGCGGGGGTACCGGGAGAGCCTAGGATCCTAACGCTATAGAGATCGACGCCGTTACCCTAGCCGCGCTTACACCATAAGAAAAGGAGCGCCGTAGGGCTAGTAGCCTATACTTTAAGTATAGCGCCGGCGACTATATCTTAAGGTATTGCCAGGCCGGCCGAGGAGGCTATAGTAGCTGCGGCGGCTAGCTATAGCGCGGAGGCGCGTAGGGCTACGGCAGCGCGTAGGGCTATAGCGGGGTATAGGGCTACGGCGGCGCGTAAGGCTATAGCGGGGCGTAGGGCCAAGGCGGAGCGCAGGGCTATAGCGGAGCGTAGGGCTACGGCGGCGCGTAGAGATAGTAGCAGCCTTAGGGATAGTAGCAGCCTACTTAGCAAGGCTTTGGTTAAGCCCCCTTTAGGGGCCTCCTGGCTCGCGGCGGCGCAAGCGGCCGCGCTAGGGCCTATTAGAGGGGTTAAGGTAGGCTTGCTATATGTTTTATAGACGCCTCTAACTAGAGTAGTTTTATCGTTAGGGAGGTAGATAAGTAGGAGGACTATAGCGCTTACTAGAGTATAGAGCAACCCCCTAGTTTTAGCTTCTTATATAATAACTAGGGAAACAAAGAGCTCCTATAAACTATAGCTTATAGGAGGGGTACCGCTAGCCGTAGGAGGGATAGGGAGATAGTTTAGTTATTAGTACCGTAGGTAATAGCGCTAAATCTATTCTCTTATTATTGTACCTAGCGGTTAGTAGGCGTAATGTAGAGTACGTAGCACTTATAGACTTAGGTTATATAGGTCTAGCGTTTGTAGATTTTAGCTTTGTAGTTACAAATAGGCTACTACTAGAGAAGCTAGAGGTATAGCGGCTGCTTTTTCTAGCTAACGGAGGGTTCTTACGCTAGATCGAGCACTTAGCGGCGCTTACACTAGTCGTTAGCAACTACTAGGAGACCCTAGTATACTTCGTTACAACGCTTGTAAAGGAGACCCTAGTAATCTTAGGCCTCCTATAGCTATAGAAGCATAACCTACGGATCGACTAGGAGACCCTATAGCTTGAATTTATAAAGTACTACCGTAGGAGGTACTTACTAGAGTATATTAGGAGCTAGGTCGCTTAGTAGGTAGGCTAGCTAGAGGTACCCCTACCCTCTAGGAATAGTAAGCGGTACTATATAACGGTAGAGGATGTACCCGAAGACAACGACTATAGCACCTCTAGTAACAATAACGAGGTCGCTATCGCTACAAGCAAGCTCTCTAACTACAAGAGAGCTAGGCAGTCCGACAGGCAGAGACGGGCCTATAAACGGCAGAGATCTACGTCCTAGGGAGGCGCGTAGGCTAACCTACAAGGGACGCTCGTACCGCTAGGAGCGATAGGCGTACCGGTCGAAGCGCCGCCCCCTATATTACTAAGGCTAGTAAAGGCAATGGCCGGCGCTAGGAGACTACCCCCTAGACCCTGTTCCCCCCCCTACGCCCTGCCCCTACTTAGTTAAGTATAGGGGAAGATCTACTAGGATAACGCGAAGATCCTAAATAGAGCGAGCTTCCTAGTAGTATACTAATAGAAGGGCGTAGTAGTTATACAGACTATAATAGGTAAGCTAGAGAAAGCGGTAGAGGCTAAGAAGAGAGACTATATACTAGTTCTACCTTAGTAGTTTTTTAAGGACCTACTAAGTTAAGAGAGTATACTAGAGTATACGAAGTCGATGCTCCTAGTAAGGTTCTATAGCTTTATCGACGCGCTCGCCAAAGGGGACGAGAAGCTTAATAAGATTATAGAGGAGGATTCTAAGAAGTTCTTCGATAAGGTAGATAGACTAGCGTCTACTCTAGACAAGATTAAGGCGCGCCTACCAAAGGAATACTAAGACCTAGTAGCTACCTTTATCCTATAGGACGCTAATATCTTACCCCTCTACTATATATATAACTATAGGATCGAGCTACTCCTAGGGAGCGTAGTCCTATACTCGAGGAATCGCCTAATGTTGCTAATAGAGCTATATATACTAAAGCGCTAGCTCGATAACAACCTTATAAAGGGGTTTATCCGGCCCTTACGCTCGAGCGCCTCGTCGCCTATCCTTATAGCCTAGAAGCTAGGCGGAGGCATTAGGATCTACGTTAACTACTATAGCATTAACAACGCGATACTAAAGAGCTAGTACCCTATCCTGCTAATCTAGGAGACCCTAGACTCTATCTACAAGGCGAAGATCTTTACGAAGCTTAACGTAATCGCAGCGTTTAACTAAGTACGTGTAGCGCCAGGCTACAAGTAGCTTATAGCGTTCATTACGAGATTCGGCCTATATAAGACACTAGTTACGCCGTTCGGCCTATAGGGCGCGCCCGCTACCTTCTAGTATTATATAAACGACATCCTCTACAACGCTCTAGATAACTACGCAATAGCGTACCTAGACAATATCCTAGTCTACTCTAGCACGCTCGAGGAGTACATTAAGCAAGTTAAGGAGGTACTAAAGCGTATAATCGATATAGGCCTATAGGTAGATATTAACAAGTACAAATTCTACATAAAGCGGACGAAGTATCTAGGGCTTATTATTATACCTAGGGGCATTAAGATAGACCTAGACAAGGTCGAAGCGGTATGTAATTAGGAGGCTCTGGAGACAAAGAGGTACCTCTAGCGGTTCTTAGGGTTCGTAAACTTCTACCGCCGATTTATACAAGGTTTTTCGAGCTATATACAGCCGCTATACAAGCTTACGAAGAAGACAGTAGACTAGGAGTAGTGCAAGCAGTACAAGGTAGCTTTCTAGCGCCTAAAGGTATGCTTTATTATAGCACTAGCACTATAGATATATAACTAGGAAAAGCAAGCGGTAGTAGAAGTCGATACGTCAGACTAGTTAGCGGGTAGAGCGCTACTATAGGAGGGGGATAACAGCGAGTTATATCTAGTTACTTACTTCTCGGCGAAGTACACTATAGCTAAGTACAACTATAACATCTATAATAACGAGCTCCTTATAATCGTTAAAGCGCTTAAGGAATAGCGCCCTAAGCTCGAAGGTATAGCTAGGAGGTTTGATATTATTATAGATTACAAATCCAGGACCTGGACCTCAAGGAGGAGTAGGAACAGGGGTTCGAGGTCCAGGAGCTTGTGAGCTTCCTAGCGATAGAAGCGGTATAGGACAAAGCGAGCCTGTAGAAGGCCCTAGGGGAGGACATGCTCCCGATAGGATTCCTGAAGGCGTACGGCCGACCGCTAAGCCAGATCCTCGCGGCCCTGACCACAAGGTGCCTGCAGCTAGTATAGTTCCTAGCTACGTTTAAGAGAGCTAAGACGGTAGTCCTGCGGAAGCTAGGAAAGACACCCGACATATACCGTACCCTAGGAGGGTACCGCCCTATTGCGCTACTCCCGACCGTAGGGAAGGTGATCGAGGCAGTAGTAGCGAGAAGGATCACAGTAGCGGTAGAGGTCTACGGGCTGCTCCCTACTAAGCAGATAGGTAACTGGGCGAGTAGATCGACCGAGCTAGCGGTCCAACTAGTTGTAGCCTAGGTCTAGGAGGTATAGCGCTAAGGCGCCTTAGTATCCCTCCTACAACTAGATATCGCTAGAGCCTTCGATATAGTTAACTACGTTAGACTACTAGCTACGCTCTAGGAGCTTAGCTACCCGAAGTAGATAGTACTCTAGGTACGGGAATAGCTAACGGATAGGGTTGCGATCCTTTACTTCGATAGGAAGGTAATAGACAATATCCTAGTTATAGCGGGGGTACCCTAGGGGTCCCCCCTATTACCTATCCTATTTATCTTATATATTGTATTACTATATAAGGACCTAAGGAGAGAGTACCTATACTTTAGTATAGCGGGCTTCGCCGACGATACGAACCTGCTAGTGTTTAGAAAGTTAGCTAAGGTGAACATCCACTAACTCGAGCGAGCGTAGGGAACCTGCTTGAAGTAGGCGGGAACGTAGGGAATAGCGTTTATAGCGTAGAAGTACAAACTAATCTACTTTAATAAGAACCGAAGGTAGTAGCTAGACCTAGCTAAGCTCGCCCTCCTAGATAAAGGTAGGTATATAGATATTAAACTAGTTAAGTCTGCTAGGTTCCTTAGGGTCTAGCTAGACTAGAAGCTCTTATAGTAAGCGCACCGCGGCGCGGTCAAGAAGAAGCTTGCTACCTAGGAGTTCGCGCTAACGAGGATCGCGGCGAAGACATAGGGCCTAAGCCTCGCGAAGGCCTAGGAGGTATATACAAAGTGTATAAGGAGCGTAGTAGTATATAGAGCGGCGAGCTACTACGTCCTAACTATAGTCGGTAAGGGGAGCGAGCTAAA
>MU853403.1:1709857-1722773 GCA_033297235.1 Trichocladium antarcticum
AGGAAGACGATCGAGGAAGCTAGGGAGGAGACCCTATAGTAGCTCGAGCGTTAGGCAAGGCTTAGGAGCTTCCTCCCCCCTAAGCTACCGAAACTCCTAGCCCTAAAGGGCCTAGACGGTAGCCTAGATCTAACGACGTACTAGAACAAGGCGGAGGCGCTTACGAAGAAGTTCTTCCTAAGCCTAGGGGCGGACCTTAGCGATATCTAGGACCTAGACCTTAAGGAGGAGTAGGAACAGGGGTTTAAGGTCTAGGAGCTCGTAAGCTTCCTAGCGATAGAAGCAGTATAGGATAAAGCAAGCCTATAGAAGGCCCTAGAGGAGGATATACTCCTAATAGGATTCCTGAAGGCGTACGGCTAACCGCTAAGCTAGATCCTCACGGCCCTAACTACAAGGTACCTACAGCTAGTATAGTTCCTAGCTACGTTTAAAAGAGCTAAGACGGTAGTCCTGCAGAAGCTAGGAAAGACACCTGATATATACTATACCCTAGGAGGTTACTACCCTATTACGCTGCTCCTAACTATAGGGAAGGTAATCGAGGCAGTAGTAGCAAGAAGGATTACAGCGGCGGTAGAGGTCTACGGGCTGCTCCCTACTAAGTAGATAGGCAACCGGGCGAGCAGATCGACCAAGCTAGCGGTCCGACTAGTCGTAGCCTAGGTCTAGGAGGTATAGCGCCAAGGCGCCTTAGTATCCCTCCTATAACTAGATATTGCTAGAGCCTTTAATATAATTAACTACGTTAGACTACTAGCTACGCTCTAGGAGCTTAGCTACCTAAAGTAGATAGTACTCTAGGTATAGGAATAGCTAATAGATAGGGTTACAATCCTCTACTTCGATAGGAAGGTAATAGATAATATCCTAGTTATAGCGGGGGTACCCTAGGGGTCCCCCCTATTACCTATCCTGTTTATTTTATACATTATATTACTATATAAGGACCTAAGGAGAGAGTACCTACACCTTAGTATAGCGGGCTTCGCTAACAATATAAACCTACTAGTGTTTAGAAAGTCGGCCGAGATAAACATCCGCTAACTTAAGCGAGCGTAGGGAACCTGCTTAAAGTAGGCGGGAACGTAGGGAATAGCGTTCGTAGCGTAGAAGTACAAACTAATCCACTTTAACAAGAACTAAAGGTAGTAGCTAGACCTAGCTAAGCTCGCCCTCCTAGATAGAGGTAGGTATATAGATATTAGACTAGTTAAGTCCGCTAGGTTCCTTAGGGTCTAGCTAGACTAGAAGCTCTTATAGTAAGCGTACTGCGGCGTAGTTAAGAAGAAGCTCGCTACCTAGGAGTTCGCGCTAACGAGGATCGTGGCGAAGACGTAGGGCCTGAGCCTCGCGAAGGCCTAGGAGGTATATATAAAGTGTATAAGGAGCGTAGTAGTATATAGAGCGGCGAGCTACTATGTCCTAACTATAGTTAGTAAGGGGAGTAAGCTAAAGGGGATAGCTAAGAAGCTAGCGAAGGACTAGAGCAAGGGCCTCTACGTAGTAGTAGGAGGCTATAGAACTACGCTAATTAGGTACCTAGAGACAGAGGCCTAGGTCCTACCGGTAGACCTTTACCTAAATAAGCAGCTAGCTAACTTCGAAGCTAGGATATACAAACTACTCCTCTAGTTAGGGGAGGGACTAGGGCGCCCCCTAGTCGTAGTAGCGAGCTTAATCTAGGAGGCGTATACTAAGCTATTTAGGAGGTTCTAGAAGAGGAGCGAGAGGATATAAGGGAGGAAGCCTAGGCTAGGCCTATAGAGGCTAATAGCGGTCGAGAGAGTAGTAGCTATAGCAAATAAGTAGGCTAAGTAAAAGTAGAAGATAAGGAAGCTAAAGAATAAGACCCTCGATATAGAGAAAGTAGTGGAACTTGCCTAGCAAGAGCGTAAGATAGCGGCCTAAGAGAGGTACGCTGCGCTTGTAACGAGAGTAAGAAGACCTACGTACCGCTCGGCAGATAAGGACCCCCCGATATAACTATTTATAGACCTTGCCCTTAAGAGATACGAAGGTCTAAGCAAGGCTTAGAGCTCCCTACTTGCCTAGGCGCGTAGCGGGGACATCGGCCTCTAGGAGTACCTAAACAGGGTGAACGTCCTAGAGATTACTATACTATACTACAAGTATAGTAAGGGCAAAGAAACGATCAAATACCTAGTAGTATAGTATAAAGATCCACCAAAGTATAGAACCTAGGAAGAGTTACAAATACAGTTACAACAGGATCTGTAGCTTGTCTTACAACGAGCTATATAGCCGTATAAGAGCTTGGTAAAGGTAGTTATTAGCTGGTTAATAGATTCGGGGCGCCTAACGGAGTATAGCGTAGCTTGTAGGCTATAACTAGAAGCTACAATAGCCGCGAAAGCGGCTAAGAGTAGCGGAGAGGGTGCAGGAAGTGCCGAATCAAGCCGCTAAAGGAGACAGGGGCTACCTTTTACACGTAGTATAATAGATTCAAAGCGCTAAAACAGAAGCGTAGGCAGGGGTTTTTACCCGGCCCTCTGTTCAGGGGGTACGGTTTCCTTTGTATATAAACCAGTAGCAGGACCGGCGCGCTGTAAGGCATATTGGAGTACGAATAAATAAATAATACATACTCTACATTACGCCTACTAACCGCTAGGTACAATAATAAGAGAATAGATTTAGCGCTATTACTTACTACGCTAATAACTAAACTATCTCCCTATCCCTCCTACGGCTAGCGGTACCCCTCCTATAAGCGATAGTTTATAGGAGCTCCTCGTTTCCCTAGTTATTATATAAGAAGCCGAAGCTAGGGGGTTGCTCTATAGACTAGTAAGCGCCGTGCTCCTCCTGCTCGTCTACCTCTCTAACGATAAAACCGCTCTAGTTAGGGGTATCCGCAAAGCGTATAGCGAGACTGCCTTAACCCCTCTAGTAGGTCCTAGCGTAGCCGCTTACGCCGCTATAAGCCGGAAGGCCCCTAGAGGGAGCTTACCTAAAGCCTAGGAACCTGCCTTAGCCGTAGCCTTATTATATAGGCTGCTACTATCCCTAGGTAGGCTGCTACTATCCTTACACGTTACTACTAAAACCAGGTCCTCTACCGCCTTAGGCGCCCCCGCGCTATAACTACCTAGCGCTACGGGCGTTACCGTAGTCCCCTTAGCCTCTACGGCCTACTTGGCACGCCCTTGCGATATAGTCGGCCCCGCAATACTTATAGTATAAGCTACTCGCTCTACGCCGTTCCTTCTCCTAAGGGGTAAGCGCCGCGAGCGTTACTACGTTAATCTCTATCGCGTTAGGGTATCTACCTCCGCCGTTGTTATTACTACCGCCCCTAGTTCCGCCGCTCCCGGTTCCGCTACGTAGCTTCTACCTAAAGTCCTCTCCCTCTAGGTTAGTCGCAAGCTAGCCGGCTAGCGTAGCCTAGAGCTTAAAGTTGTTAGCTAGCGGGAGTACCGCCTACGTAACTATAGCGCTTAAAAGGCAAGGGGAGATCTTAAGCTAGAGTATCCGGACCCTCGTCGCGTTGTTGACGCTAGCGGTATTAGCTAGGGTAGTAAATTCGGTAAGGAAGTCGTTAAACGCTACGAACTTGTTCTTCTACACTAGTAGTTCTAGCTTATTACTCGCTATAGTAACTACATTGTACGTTATATACTAGGTATAGAGGGTCTTTAGGAGGTCGGACCTAGTCTTCTATAGCTATACTACTATACTATATAGGTTCTCCTTAACCTACTCGAGCTTCGCTGTAACTACCTAGCGTACGCTACCGCCTAGTATAGCCTTTATATATAGGATCTTAGTATACTTGTCTAGGAACTCCCGCGGGCGTATTCGCTAGCGGCTACGTACCTTATCCTCCTAGTCTTCGAAGAGCAAGGTACACTTAACGGTATCCTTCTCCTCTCTAATAAACAGATCGGGGTAAGGGAGGGAGATCGATACGCTATAGCCGCTACTAGCGCTACTACCGCAAGCCTAGTCTAGGGCCATCGCTATTAGCGTTCTCTAGTTCGTAAGCAGTAACTTATACTCCTCGAGCTCCTTCTTAAGCGCTACACTAGCTACAATAGACGCCTTGAACCTCCTAACAGACTTATCGAGCTTTCTCTTTAGCTCGCTAACTATTGTATTTATAGCTATAGCGAACCCTAAAAGGTCGTACCCTCTATCGTTATCGATTAATACTATAAAAGCAGGTATAGTATTAGAGACCTTGTTCTGCTATTATTCTCTTAGCGCTACGCGTAGCGCTATAAGTCTTGGCGGTAACGATGCCGCAAGGTTGGCGCTGCTTATCATTCTCGCGCTTATCTTCGTAGGAGCGTTATCCGGTTCGTTGGAATACTATAGTCCTGTTCGTTAGAGTCTTATAGTCCTGTTCGGCAGACTACTATTATATATAGGATACTCGTCCTAGTAGTTAGTCCTATTTAGCGGACTGCTATTGTACGTAGGATGCTTGTCCTAGTAGTTAACTTGTACTATATAGGTAGTTAAGAAATAAAAACAAAGCCTAGTATATCGGGAAAAGAAGCGTTCTAGTTAGTCTAGTACGCTCTCTATTCTAGAGCAGACGACTTAGCTACACGCGCAAGTTAAAGGTACAACCTACTATAACGGTCGTATATAACAAGGTTATATAACAGTGTAACCTTCGTAGGAGCTCGCGAGGGTTGAAGGCTCTACGCGGCGAGCTCCACCTAGTGTGGAGCCACGCTCCTCTAGCTACAGGGTGCTTAGCCAACCACATAGCATGGCACCTGATATAGCACATGACACAGGCTGTGCCTGTGACAAAAGCCCTAGAACCTGCTATAGCCGTAGCCCTATTATATAGGCTGCTACTATCCCTAGGTAGGCTGCTACTATCCTTACACGTTACTACCGAAACTAGATCCTCTACTGCCTTAGGCGCCCTTGCGCTATAACTGCCTAGCGCTATAGGCGTTACTACGGTCCCCTTAGCCTTTACAGCCTACTTAGTACGCCCTTACGATATAGTCGGCCTCGCTATACTTATAGTATAAGCTACTTGCCCTACGCTGTTCCTTCTCCTAGGAGGTAAGCGCTATAAGCGTTACTATATTAATCTCTATTGCGTCGGGGTATCTACCTCCGCCGTTATTATTGCTACCGCCCCTAGTTCCTCCGCTCCTAGTTCCGCCCTATAGCTTCCGCCTAAATTCCTCTCCCTCTAGGTTAGTCGCGAGCTAGCTAGCTAGTATAGCCTAGAGCTTAAAGTTATTAGCTAGTAGGAGTACTACCTACGTAACTATAGCGCTTAAAAGGTAGGGGGAGATCTTAAACTAGAGTATCTAGACTCTCGTTATATTGTCGACGCTAGCGGTATTAGCTAGGGTAGTAAATTTAGTAAAGAAGTTATTAAACACTACGAACTTGTTCTTCTACGCTAGTAGTTCTAGCTTGTTACTTACCGCTATAACTACGTTATACATTATATACTAGGTACAGAGGGTCTTTAGGAGGTCGGACCTAGTCTTCTACGGCTATACTACCGCGCTATATAGGTTTTCCTTAACCTGCTTAAGCTTCGCTATAACTACCTAGCGCGCGCTACTACCTAGTATAGCCTTTGTATATAGGATCTTAGTATACTTATCTAGGAACTCCCGCGGGCGTATTCGCTAGCGGCTACGTACCTTATCCTCCTAGTCTTTAAAGAGCAGGGTACGTTTAATAGTATCCTTCTTTTCTCTAGTAAACGGATCGGGGTAAAGGAGGGAGATCGATACGCTAAAGCTACTACTAGTGCTACTACTATAAGCCTAGTCTAGGGCTATTGCTATTAGCGTTCTCTAGTTCGTAAGTAGTAACTTATACCCCTTGAGCTCCTTCTTAAGCGCTATACTAGCTACAATAGACCCTTTAAGCCTCCTAACTAACTTATCGAGCTTCCTCTTTAGCTTACTAACTATTGTATTTATAGCTATAGCGAACCCTAAGAGGTTATACCCTCTATCGTCGTCGATCGACACTATAAAGGCAGGTATAGTATTAGAGACCTTATTATACTATTATTCGCTTAGTACTACGTGTAGCGCTATAAGTCTTAGCGGTAGCGACGCCGTAAGGTCGGCGCCGCTTATTATCTTCGCGCTTATCTTCGTAGGAGCGTTATCTAGTTCCTCGGAATACTATAGTCCTATTCGTCAGAGTCTTATAGTCCTATTCAACGGACTGCTATTGTACGTAGGATACTTGTCCTAGTAGTTAACTTATACTACGTAGGTAGTTAAGAAATAAAAACAAAGCCTAGTACGTTAGGAAAAGAACCGTTCTAGTTAGTCTAGTACGCTCTCTATTCTAGAGCAGACGACTTAGCTACGCGCGCGAGTTGAAGGTACAACCTACTATAACGGTTGTATATAATAAGGTTGTACAATAGTGTAACCTTCGTAGGAGCTCGCGAGCGCTAAAGGCTCTGCGTAGCGAGCTCTACCTAGTGTAGAGCTACGCTCCTCTAGCTATAGGGTGCTTAGCTAACCATATAGTATAGCATATAACCTAGCACATAACACAGGCTGTGCCTGTAACACCTAGTCTATAGCCCTTATTCGCTACGCGCCTCTATAGCCGCCCTAGTGTAGTTAGCTACACCCCCTGCTATCGCCTTAGCTATAGCCGCCGCTATTACTATAGGTGCTGTAGTTACTGAAACTCTAGCCGTTGTTATATACGCTACCGTTACTATAGGTGCTATAATTGCCGAAGTTCTAGCCGTTATTATATTCGCCGCTGTTACTGTAGGTACTGTTACGTCGAGCAAAAGACATCCTTACCTTGCGAAGGCTAGGGGCAACCTATATAAGCGGGACAGCGCGACACACCCCCTAGATCGCGAAGAGAGATTGATCGATAGGGAGCGGGCTATCCCTATAATATTATTTTATTTATTCGTACTCCGATATACCTTACGGCGCGCCGGTCCTGCTACTGGTTTATATACAAAGGAAACCGTACCCCCTAAACAGAGGGCTAGGTAAAAACCCCTGCCTACGCTTCTGCTTTAGCGCTTTGAATCTATCGAACTACGTGTAAAAGGTAGCCCCTATCTCCCTTAGCGGCTCGATTCGGCACTTCCCGCACCCTCTCCGCTACTCTTAGCCGCTTTCGCGGCCATCGTAGCTTCTAGTTACAGCCTACGAGCCACGCTATACTCCGTTAGGCGCCCCGAATCCATTAACTAGCTAATAACCACCTTTGCCAACCTCTTGTACGGCTATATAGCTCGTCGCAAGACAAGCTACAGATCCCGTCGTAACTATATTTGTAACTCTTCCTAGGTTCTATACTTCGGTAGATCTTTGCACTATACTACCAGGTGTTCGATCGTTTCTTTGCCCTCGCTGTACTCGCAGTACGGCGTAGTGATCTCTGGGACGTTCACCCTGTTCAGGTACTCCCGGAGGCCGATGTCCCCGCTGCGCGCCTAGGCGTCACTATCCCTATAATAGGTGTACCCTGAATGATCTATGTTTTCCCAGTCTTTTCTTTAGTATACCGCAACCTAGGAGTAGGTCCTATGAGGCAGGGGCGGCTACCGCAACCTAGGAGTAGGTCCTATGAGGCAGGGGCGGCTACCGCAACCTAGGAGTAGGTCCCATGAGGCAGGGGCGGCGTAGAAAAGAACTCGGTCTGGATACGATTCGAACTCTAGACCTTCGCGCAACGTGACTGTAAATCGCAGGGAATTGTAGTATACGAGTGCAAACCACTACGCTACCGGGCTCATAACTGTCACGTCGAGCAAAAGACATCCTTGCCCTGCGAAGGCTAGGGGCAACCTATATAAGCGGGACAGCGCGACAGGTACTATAGTTACTAAAGTTCTAGCTATTACTATAGTTACTGCGCCTACCTTACTACGCTCCTCCTCTAGGATTCTAGGTTTGCCTGCCTTTTTTACACTTAGCTACGATGTAGCCCCTTGTACTATAATTGAAACAGAGTCCCTAGTTCCAATAGCGCTCTTTCTCCGCGGCGGAGAGCTAGGCGATCGTTGCCTTATCTTCCGTTATAACTTAGTTAAGGTCTATTACGTTTAGGTCTTTACTATCCTTTTTAGTATTATAGCTATTATAGTGGTTTAGCTCGTTAGCCTTCTTTAAGTGCTCCTCTATCTTAAGGTTATTAGCCTACGCTTAGGCTATAGTAACCTATCCCTAGAAATCATCCTAGGCTAGGAGATTCGTCTATAGTAGGATCAGGTCCTGTATTAGCTTCGAAAGCTTCTCTCTTAGCCCGCGTACGTAGGTAGCGTCGTCCTAGTTACTTAGGTTATATAGGTTCGAAAACTCTATAATAAAGTCCGTGAACTTCGCGTACTTGTCCTTCTACGCTAACTTACATAGCTTGTTCTCTACGTTAGCTACTAGGTCTATCGTCGCGTACTTCTTCAAGAGGAATTCGATGAACTTAGCGGTAGTTGTCTACGCCTAGGCTTGTTTATTGCCTGGGTTTACGATAATGGTATCGATATAGTTGCTAATCCCTATAGCTACGATACCCTCTAGTAGCGACGCTACGTAGAGGTTCTTCAACTTCTTAGTTGTATATTCCAGCGGTCTTACAGCCTATTAGGCTATAATTAGCGTTTTCTATATCTAGAACTATATAGTTCGCTTCGCTAAGTCCCTCTTAACGCCTAAAAACGTAGCTACGTACGGTATACTACCCTCCCTAGCGCCGCTACTACCGCCGCCGCTTAATCTACTAGACTCGATCAGTTTATTCAAGACATTGTTCTCCGCTTAAAGCATCGTAAATCTCTCGCTTGCCTTGCTAATCGTAGTCTTCTATACGCTAACCTCGTTAAGCAAAGCCTATATACTAGCGATCCCCTTCTTAAGGATAAACTTAGAGAGGTTTACTAATATCCTCTCTATTATATTGTCCGTTCCGGCCTTCTTAAGTACTTCGATTAGAAGGTCGCTACCTCTAAACGTCCCTTAGAATCTCTTAAAATAAGCCTTTAATTAGGGGTATGTCTTATTCTTTAGAGCTATAAAGGCTTCGCCGTGTACATCCTTAATTGGAATAGGCACTTAGGCCGCGGAGTTCCTATCAACGTCTATCTCTTCTTCTTAGTCTTCGAGTTCGTAGTATCGGACTATCTTATCGTTCGGGGTTAGTTCGGGTCGACTGTCTTGTTAGTCTTTAAAATAGTAATTCGGTTAGTTCGTGTAACGTAAAATTCGTTGTAATTAATTAATAGAAGTCTACGTATTGAACTAGAGCAAACTATTATTATTTATTCGTACTCCGATATGCCTTACGGCGCGCCGGTCCTGCTACTGGTTTATATACAAAGGAAACCGTACCCCCTGAACAGGGGGCCGGGTAAAAACCCCTACCTACGCTTCTGCTTTAGCGCTTTGAATCTATCATACTACGTGTTAAAGGTAGCCCCTGTCTCCTTAGCGGCTCGATTCGGCACTTCCCGCACCCTCTCCGCTACTCTTAGCCGCTTTCGCGGCTATCGTAGCTTCTAGTTGCAACCTACGAGCCACGCTATACTCCGTTAGGCGCCCCGAATCTATCAACTAGCTAATAACCACCTTTGCTAAGCTCTTGTACGGCTATATAGCTCGTCGCAAGACGAGCTACAGATCCCGTTGTAACCGTATTTGTAACTCCTCCTAGGTTCTGTACTTCGGTAGATCTTTGCACTATACTACTAGGTGTTCGATCGTTTCTTTGCCCTCGCCGCACTTGTAGTATAGCGTAGTGATCTCTAGGACGTTTACCCTATTTAGGTACTCCCGGAGGCTAATGTCCCTGCTACGCGCCTAGGCGAGCAGGGAGCTCTAAGCCTTACTCAGACCCTTATATCTCTTAAGGGCAAGGTCTGTAAATAGTTATATCGGAGGGTCCTTGTCTGCCAAGCGGTATATAGGTCTTCTTACTCTCGTTACAAGCGTAGCGCGCCTCTCCTAGGCCGCTATCTCGCGCTCCTGCCAGGCGAGTTCCACTACTCTATCCGTATCGAGGGTCTTGTTCTTCAGCTTCCCTATCTTCTACTTTTGCTTAGCCTACTCGTTTGCTATAGCTACTACTCTCTTAACCGCTATTAGCCCCTATAGGCCTAGCCTAGGCTTCCTCCCTTACGTCCTCCCGCTCCTCTTCTAGAACCTCCTAAACAGCTTAGTACACACCTCCTAAATCAAGCTCGCTACTACAACCAAAGGGCGCCCTAGTCCCTCCCCTAACTAGAGGAGTGGTTCGTATATCCTAGCTTTAAAGTCAGCTAGCCGCTTGTTTAGGTAGAGGTCTACCGGTAGGACCTAGGCCTCCGTCTCTAGGTACCTAATTAGCGTAGTTCTATAGCCTCCTGCTACTACGCGGAGGCCCCTACTCTAGTCCTTCGCCAGCTTCTTAGCTATCCCCTTTAGCTTGCTCCCTTTGCCGACTATAGTTAGGACATAGTAGCTCGCCGCTCTATATACTACTACGCTCCTTATATACTTCGTATATACCTCCTGGGCCTTCGCGAGGCTCGGGCCCTACGTCTTCGCCGCGATCCTCGTTAGCGCGAACTCCTAGGTAGCGAGCTTCTTCTTAACTGTACCGCGATGCGCTTACTATAAGAGCTTCCAGTCTAGCTAGACCCTAAGGAACCTAGCGGACTTAACTAGTTTAATATCTATATACCTACCTCTATCCGGGAGGGCGAGCTTAGCTAGGTCTAGCTACTACCTTTGGTTCTTGTTAAAGTAGATTAGTTCGTACTTCTACGCTACGAACGCTATTCCCTACGTTCCCGCCTACTTTAAGCAGGTTCCTTACGCTCGCTCGAGCTAGCGGATATTTACCTCGGCCGACTTTCCAAACACTAGCAGGTTCGTATCGTTGGCGAAGCCTGCTATACTAAGGTATAGGTACTCTCTCCTTAGGTCCTTATATAGTAATATAATGTATAAGATGAATAGGACAGGCGATAGGGGGGACCCCTAGGGTACCCCTGCTGTAACTAGGATATCGTCTGTTACCTTCCTATCGAAGTAGAGGATCGCGACCCTATCCGTTAGCTATTCCTATACCTAAAGTACTATCTACTTTAGGTAGCCGAGCTCCTAGAGCGTAGCTAGTAGTCTAACGTAGTTAACTATATCGAAGGCTCTAGCAATATCTAGTTACAGGAGGGATACTAAGGCGCCTTGGCGCTATACCTCCTAGACCTAGGCTACAACTAGTTGGACCGCTAGCTCGGTCGATCTACTCGCCCGGTTACCCATCTACTTAGTAGGGAGCAGCCTATAGACCTCCGCCGCCGCTATAATCCTTCTCGCCACTACTGCCTTAATCACCTTCCCTATAGTTAGGAGTAGCGCAATAGGGCGGTAACCTCCTAGGGTACGGTATATGTCAGGTGTCTTTCCTAGCTTCCGCAGGACTACCGTCTTAGCTCTCTTAAACGTAGCTAGGAACTATACTAGCTGTAGGCACCTTGTGGTCAGGGCCGCGAGGATCTAGCTTAGCGGTTGGCCATACGCCTTCAGGAATCCTATCGGGAGTATGTCCTCCCCTAGGGCCTTCTATAGGCTCGCTTTATCCTATGCCGCTTCTATCGCTAGGAAGCTTACAAGCTCCTAGACCTCGAACCCCTGTTCCTACTCCTCCTTAAGGTCCGGGTCCTAGATATCGCTAAGGTCCACCCCCAGGCTTAGGAAGAACTTCTTTACAAGCGCCTCCGCCTTGTTCTAGTATATTGTTAGATCTAGGCCGCCGTCTAGGCCCTTTAGGGCCGGGAGTTTCGGTAGCTCGGGGGGGAGGAAGCTCCTAAGCCTTACCTATCGCTCGAGCTACTATAGGGTCTCCTCCCTAGCTTCCTCGATCGTCTTCCTCTAGGAGCGCCTCTTTTCTTCCACCATTTCCATTACTAGCTCTCTTTACTTCTCGTTAAGCTTCTCCTTATAGAACTACGTAGGGGTCCTCCGGAGCTCCCTCTCCGCCTCCTTCGCCGCCTTCGACGCCTCCTCTACCTTTCCCGTCTACTATAGGGAGCTCCTCCCCCTTAATTCCTTCCTCCTAGGGGCTATCGCGTAGGCGATAGCTATTAGCTCCGTAGCTAGCTCTTTGAACACCTCCTCTAGCCCCTTTCTCGTCTTAATCCTTGCCTTTAGCCCCTCTAGTCCTCCGTCGTCGAGCCGTATCCTTAGTAGCAAGTACACTGCCTCTACCTTTATCAGCTTCTCTAAGACCTTCTTCTAGTTCTACCCTTCTAGCGCCTTCCCCCTTAGGAATAGGCTATCGAGCTTCGCTTCGAGCACCTACAGGTAGTAGTCTAACCCTCCCCTAATCTTCTTCCCTAAATACGTTATCGTCAGGTCTATTAAGGCCTAGATATAGTCGATCGTTAACGTCTTGCCCCTTTGCTCTCCTATAGGGGTTCTTGTAACTATACCCTATAGGGTTTGTAGGCTCAGGTCCTACTTATAAGCTAGCTTAAGGAGCTCCTTGGACTTCCTCTCGTATCGCCCGAACTCGTCCTAGACCAGGTTCTAGAGGTTAAAGTCTCCCGCTAGGATTGTAGCGTAGGCCAGGCCCCAATAGGCTAGGAGGCTCTTTAGGATAGTCTTATCTACTATATAGTTGTTATATACTAACTAGAGCTCTAGACCCCTCCTCCCTAGCTCTAGGAACTACACCCTACACTACTACGCGCTCGCCTTATATTCCTACTATCCGATGTTAAACTTCTTATACACGTATATCGCCGCTTTTCCCCATTATATATAAACCAGGTGGTACCGTAAGCTCCAGGGGCAGTAGGCTACCCCCTACTTGCTAAGCCATAGTTCCTAGACCGCAATTATATCGAACTCCGCCTCCTCTAGCAGAATCTCTATATTCTGCTTCACGCCTCTAGTATTCTAGAGTATAGTTTTAAAGATCATCCTCTCCG
>MU853403.1:1724258-1737204 GCA_033297235.1 Trichocladium antarcticum
TGCTAGTAGTTACAGGGGCCGCTCGGGGGCGCTCCGCGGGGGGGTTCGGGTCCGTTGTACCGGGACTCGGATAGGCCTCTCGGGGCAGGTAGGGTGCCCCTAGTAGCGGGGGCAGGGGGGGGGAGGTCGCTATCGACCTCTATGCTAGGTCCGGTATAGGCTATCGGGGCCGGCGCCGGGTAGATCCGTTGTAGATCCGGGTTGTAGGTCTGGGCGGTGTAGAAGAAGATTTCTAGGAGCCGCACGTAGCTCGTTTTCCCTATCTTCCTACGCCTGCAGCACCTACGTAGCGTCTCGCGCGCAGATGCACCCGGTATGGTTAGATAGAGCTCGTCGGGAGCTTTCTAGCGATGTAGGTTTCGGCCGTTTTGGCGCGCTGCTGCACCAGTTGGTGCGGGCCTGTTTGCGAAGAAAGTTTTCCGCTAACTAGAGCAAACTACAAACCAAGCTACTAGCTATATAGAGAGCAAGACGCAGTGGTGATGGACAAGTGGCGAGCGTCTAAGGTTGCCAACGTATCTTCGGACTTCAATTGCGTCTGATCAGATTAAGATATCGCCCTCTAGATATATGTCTCCCCCTATTCAGAGGAGGGCGAACAAGATTACTATAAAAACATATGCCTAGAGGTAGCAGGAAGGCTTAGAGCTAAAAGTGTCAAATTTAGGGGGGGAGTCTTATATCCTAAGATTGTTATCGTCTGCCTAAGTGGGCGGACTAACTAGCTATATATATAACTACGAAAAACAACGTATAGCGCTACAAGTAGTTAAAAAAACGAAGAATCTACTACAAGCGCCCCCCTATTCTAGCTAAGAGCTATCTACCCTGGTTTACACTTCCCTTTCGAGTTTACTAGGGCTCCTGCCTAAGAACTCGCAAAACAAAACAAAGCTCTATCTATCTCCGTTAACCTCTATTAATGTCCCTGCTCCTAGCGGCGAGCCCTCTTAGCGCGACTTAGCCGCTGATCCTATGCTTATGCACCCTGCTATCGGCGCTTAAGCTCTTCGGCTTACCTATCGATATTGTCCTATCTAGCGAACTATAGTATATATAGTAGTAGTATATAGAACCTGTAAGGGAACGTATCTTGAAAGGTTAGCGGGCAGACAACTACTCTAGAAGCGGGCTCCTCCTGGATAGGAGGTAGCAGCGGGGCTAGGAGAGTCTCTAGAGAGATACTAGCTAAACGCTATAAGGGTCTTAAGGGGGTTAGCTACGGCTGTGACTATAACTGCGGCTTCTTCTTAGGTGTTACTATAGACTTGCTAGTAGACGGCGGCGGCTGTAGATATTGTAGTAACGCTAGGGTATCCTCCTGTTCTCTCTAAGTAGGCGAAGATAGGATCCTGATAATAGCTAGCGACGACGCCGAAGGTAGTAGGCTAGGCTGTAGAAGGCTTGATATCTACCGGGTGATAAAGCCAATGGCGGAACTACCTAAGGTTGAGCGTATTAGCCTAAGACTTAGCAACTACGATAAAGATTGACGGTTCTTTAATAGGGCTGTCTCTGAATAGGCGGCTGGTATTGTCTGACGAGAGGCTTCGCTAGCCGTTATAACAGCTAGTTCTAAGGAAGGTATATAGCCGGATAGTAGCCGATAGGGTAAGGGACTAAACCCTGCTCTCTACTTATTGTAAGCTACTATGTCTATATCGTACGGGCGGACTAGCGTATATCCTTCGAAGCCCAGTACGTAGTAGGCGTAAGCTAGCTACGTAGAGATTATATACTCCGTCCTTATCTTAGTGTTTATCTGGACGCCGTTAAAGATCCGACTCTATATCTATAGCGGGGCGTTATAGATACCTCCGGCTTATAGTCCTTCTTAGAAGAACAGGCGGGTATACTCTAGAACCTATACGCTATACTCCTAGTCCTCTAACTATACCGGTCCGCGCTTATATACCTCCGGTTTCGTATAACCGGGGTAAAGGCAGGACGCCTGGATCTAGCTTATAATCTTTAGCTAGTAGAGGTAGGTATCCTGCGCGCGGTGCCTTAGGGAGTCGAAGTATATTGTGCTGTGACTAGCTTAGTCGTAGATTGTTAGAACCTAATAGCTTAGGTTCTTTGTACCTAAGATAACCTAGAATCGCTTCGACGCTATCTATGCCTAGGTGTTTAGGTTAGTCTCTAGGGGGTAGACCGATTTACTATTGCTAATCTAGGTGTTATAAATGTATACCTAGTCCTTGAAACCGCTTAGGAAATAACATAGGGCGATAATAAGGTTATAGCCTTGGAGCTACTCTCTGTTCTCGATTATACCCTTAATGTCGTAGAGCGAGTACACTATAGTTAGCTAGGAGATTCCATAGAACGTCTCGCTATCTGTTCTAGGGGTCGTGAGGCTAGGGAAGAGGCTTGCTATAATTCGGTCTTCCTTGTGCGACCTAGGAAAAAAGGGGCCGTATAATCAAAGTGAGATTGGCCGTTTGACCAAAGTAAGAGGAGCCCCTATGGCTCTTTCTATTGCACTAGTAGCTTGACTTAGGATAAACTAGCCCTCTATTCTAGGGGAGTAGTATAAGAAGGGGGGTTTAGCTTGTTCGTATGCTTATAGTTTCTTTTCCCTTTCGAATTCGACCACGCTCCTACGCTTAGAATTCGCGATATAGAGCCGTATAACACTATAGCTCCTCTATAGTAAGACCTTGAGCTCTCCTGGATGGATATACAGGTCGATACTAGTCTGCGCCCTCCGCTCTTATAGATTACGAGCTGTCCGGTGGATTTAACGCTATCCTAGGACCGGAAATTCGTCGTTCCTTGTTAATTTGTCTAGGTAGTCCGGCCGACTTATAATAACGACAAGGCTCGGCCGTCTGACGCGTAGTAACCCTTTGTGCTCCTAGTATTCTAGTTCCTAGTAGCCTAGCTACTATAGATCTTAAAGGTGCTAGACTCGAACTAAGGGGAGATGCTGTTCCTTCGGTAGCGGCTGCCGTATAACTAGCGGGCGTTGTCGAAGCTCTAGGGCTAGGTCTAGCTTAACGACGGCTACTAGGCTCTCTTTAAGCGGTAGGGGTTCTTTAGGCGGCTCTAGCCGGTATTTATCGAATAGTATAATAGTCTATATCTTAGGCGGTAGCTATATAACTTCTATAGTCGGCCGAATCGTCGCGAGGGGTTCTTTGTCTAGTTCTTTAGGTATAAGTAAGTAACTATCCCTCTATTCTAGTAAAGCCGGTGCTAATCCTAGGTATAGTAATTCGATTCTATATCGCTACTATTAAGAAGCGTACTAGCGTACTGTAACTACTAGTCTATACCTAGGGACTAGTGACTAGGTCCGGTTCCAGACGATATAGCCCTTCTATAGCTACGTCTCGGTGCCTAAGGTCCTTAATAGCAAGTGCGGTAACTGTCTATAGTCTAGCAAGGAGTGTAGCTAGGAATCCGTTAACGAGGGGCATCTAGCTTACTCTCTCAAGGCCGGTATTATAACCCGAACTGCCTATCCTTTATTGTCTTGTCTATCTAGGGAGATTCTATATCTTAACCTTAAGGTAGTGATCCGCTAATAACAATAGGCGTATAGAGAGGGGGTTTAGCTTATAGCGACGTAATAGATAAGGACGAAACGGTCCTAAGGGAGGGTCGGGTACTATAAAAGAATAAACGACTTCAGGGGGGTCCGTTAGAACAAGGGGAGAAGCGAAGAATTTTCAACAAAATAAGGATATAGGGGGGGTATGTAAGAAAGGAAGGGTAGAAAAGAAATAAGGGTAAAAATACAATAACTTTTAATAGAAGGAAATGACACGCTAACCTCTTAAAACTCTAGTAGCTTCCTGTGCCTCTACTCTATAATAAGCGCTCTATAACGAGCTCGCTATTATACTTTCTCTTCCCTTTCGACTATGACTTAGCCTCCCAGCTTAGCAGTTGTCCCTCTATTCTAATAGCGGGCTATCTCCTTACCTATGAATTGTCTAGTTGCCGAGCCGGTTCGTAGGGGTAGGAGGTGCTGTGATAGTTAGGGGGGGGGTAGGAGGTGCTATAGTAATTAGGGGCCGGTAGTCCCTACGGCTAAGGATAGCTAGCGACGGGGGGCTAGGGCTAGGGAGGGCGCTAGGAGACTGTAAATCGTCCCTAAGTAGCGGTTCGATAGCGGTAGCTAGGTGTTCTAACGGCGGCGTAAGACTAGCTAGGTGTTCTAACGGCGGCGTAAGACTAGCTAACTCTTCTAAAGAGTTAGGGCGCGAGGGGAGTAGGGAAAAAGAAATAGTAATAAAAGGGGGCTGAGTTTAGCGTTAGGGGCTTTTTAAGGCTTTTTGTCGATCTTCTAATTGTATAGGGTAAGTAGATATATTTAGGGCAACGAACTGTATATTGTCCCCCTCTATTCGAATAGAGGGCTTAGCGTATGTCTAAGATACTAATGTTTCTAATAAGGCTAGTGTATTTCTAGAGGTCCAATTCCTTTTTCTAAATATATCTACCCTGATAATAGCTACGGTAGTAAAGGCAAATGTCCTAATGTTCTAATAAAGCCCTGGCGTATGTCTAAGACCCTAATCTAATTCCTTATCCAAATGTGCTTACCCTAATAATAGCCGAATATATATAACCCCCTGTTCCTACGAAGCCTAGGCGCTTATAGCAAATAGGGGGAGTCTAGCGTCCTTAGGGGCTAAGATCTTATTTTCTAATAGTATCGTATATCCCTAGAATAGTCAAGCAGGCTACTAAGGATCCTACTTTTGTTCTAATAATAGCTTTAGCGTATTTCTAAGATTCTAATAGTTCTAATAAAGTCCAGGTATATTTCTAGAGACTTAATGCCTTCCGAGTGTGCTTCTCGAACGATGTAGGATCCTAATGGAGTAAGCAAATGTATCTAGGGCAACGAACTATATCTCGTCCCTCTCTGTTCTAATAGAGGGCTTAGTATATATCCGAGATTCGAATCCTTCTAAGTATACTTTTCGAATAATATAGTTAGTAGACCGGAGCAGGCTAGCCGCCTATGTCTACATCTAGACTAGTACAAATGCGTCTGATAATAATAGCCGCGGCAGCGAAACGAATGCTTCTAATTAACTATATTAAATTCGATATATGTAACCCCTTGTTCCTATAAAGCCTAGGCGTTTATAGTAAATAGGAGGAGCCTCGCGCCCTTAGAGGCCGGGGTCTCATTTCTAATAATATCATATACCCCTGGTATTTCCGAGCAGGTCGCTAAGGATCTGTAGACGTAGGAACCCTCCAATTCGACAACGGGTTACGTTGCCGCGATCGTCGCTAGCTAAACAGGCAGTAAGGGTATGTTAGTTGCTTAGCGCGTATATAGATCTCCTACGCCCCTGATTTTATATTTGTCTTAGCAGTAGATTCTATTCTAATATAAGAGTAGTACCTAGATCTTTAAGTCTAGTTTAGATACGAAGTAGAGCTTCTCCTTAATTAAGCCCCTATTTAAACTAGAGCAAACTATAAACCAAGCTACTAGCTATATAGAGAGCAAGACGTAGTAGTAATAGATAAGTAGCGAGCGTCTAAGGTTACCCACGTATCTTCGGACTTTAATTACGTCTAATTAGATTAAGATATCGCCCTCTAGACATATGTCTCCCCCTGTTCAGAGGAGGGCGAACAAGATCACTATAAAAACATATACCTAGAGGTAGCGGGAAGGCTTAGAGCTAAAAGTGTCAAATTTAAGGGGGGAGTTTTATATCCTAAGATTGTTGTCGTCTGCCTAAGTGGGCGGACTGTCTAGCTATATATACAACTGCGAAAAACAACGTATAGAGCTACAAGCAGTTAAGAAAACGAAAAATCCACTACGAGCGCCCCCGTGTTCTAGCCAAGAGCAATCTACCCTAGTTCAGTATATGTCACGGGCTGAACCGTGACATAGTTCATAGGCACAGTTACGTGTTTGTTCTAGGGATCGAACAACGTTCCATCTTTTGATGGTGTTACGCAGTAGTCAACTGTACCCACTGCCGTAACAGTTTGTTCGATCTATACCCGAGGGCTTGCGTTTAATTCGTAGTTCGGTCGGTGTTGACGGCAGGCACAAGTACGATGCTAGTTGCAGATATATGTCACAGGCACAGCCTATATTATGTGCCATGTCATATGCCATACTATGTGGTTGGCTGAGCACCCTGTAGCTAGAGGAGCGTAGCTCTATACTAGGTGGAGCTCGCCGCGTAGAGCCTTCAGCCTTCGCAAGCTCCTACGAAGGTTGCACTATTGTACAACCTTGTTATATACGACCGTTATAGTAGGTTGTACCTTTAACTCGCGCGTGTAGCTAAGTCGTCTACTCTAGAATAGAGAGCGTACTAGACCGACTAGAACGTTTCTTTTCCTAACGTACTAGGCTTTGTTTTTATTTCTTAACTACCTACGTAGTATAAGTTAACTACTAGGACGAGCATCCTATATATAATAGCAGTCCGCCGAACAGGACTATAAGACTCTGATGAACAGGACTATAGTATTCCGACGAACCGGACAACGCTCCTACAAAGATAAGCGCGAAGATAATAAGCGGCGCCGACCTCGCGGCATCGTTGCTACTAAGACTTGTAGCGCTACGCGTAGCGCTAAGAGAACAATAGTAGAACGAGGTCTCTAATACTATACCTGCTTTTATAGTATCGATCGATAATAATAGAGGGTATAACCTCTTAGGGTTCGCTATAGCTATAAATACAATAGTTAGCGAGCTAAAGAGAAAGCTCGATAAGTCTGTTAGGAGGTTCGAGGCGTCTATTGTAGCTAGTATAGCGCTTGAGAAGGAGCTTAAGGAGTATAAGTTACTACTTACGAACTAGAGGATACTAATAGCAATAGCCCTAGACTAGGCTTATAGTAGTAGCGCTAGTAGCGGCTATAGCGTGTCGATCTCCCTCCCCTACCCTGATCCGTTTACTAGAGAAGAGAAGGATACTGTTAAGCGTACCCTACTCTTCGAAGACTAGGAGGACAAGGTACGTAGCTACTAGCGAATATACCTACGGGAGTTCCCAGACGAGTATACTAAGATCCTATATACAAAGGCTATACTAGGCGGTAGCGCGCGCTAGGTAGTCGCAGCGAAGCTCAAGTAGGTTAAGGAGAACCTATATAGCGCGGTAGTGTAGCTATAGAAGACTAGGTCCAACCTCCTAAAGACCCTCTATACCTAGTATATAACGTACAATGTAGTTACTATAGCGAGTAACAAGCTAGAACTACTAGCGTAGAAGAACGAGTTCGTAGTATTTAATAACTTCCTTACCGAATTTACTACCCTAGCCGACACCGCTAGCGTCGATAATGTAACGAGGGTCCGGATACTCTAGCTTAAGATCTCCCCTTGCCTTTCGAGCGCTATAGTTACGTAGGTAGTGCTCCCGCTAGCTAATAACTTTAAGCTCTAGGCTACGCTAGCTAGCTAGCTCGCGACTAACCTAGAGGGAGAGGACTTTAGGCGGAAGCTACGCGGCGGAACCAGGAGCGGTGGAACTAGGGGCGGTAGTAACAACAACGGCGGAGGTAGATACCCCGACGCGATAGAGATCGACGCGGTGACGCTCGCGGCGCTTACCCCCTAGGAGAAGGAACGGCGTAGAGCGAGTAGCTTGTACTATAAGTGCAGCGGGGCCGACTATATCGCAAGGGCGTGCCGAGTAGGCTATAGAGGCCGAGGGGACTGCGGTAACGCCCGCGGCGCCGGGTAGTTATAGCGTAGGGGCGCCTAAGGTAGTAGAGGATCTGGTTTTAGTGGAGGTTTCGGTAGTAACGCGCAAGGATAGTAGTAGCCTACCTAGGGATAGTAGTAGCCTGTATAACAAGGCTATAGCTAAGGTAGGTTCCTAGGCTTTAGGCAAGCTCCCTCTAGGGGCCTTCTAGCTTATAGCGGCGCAAGCGGCTACGCTAGGGCCTACTAGAGGGGTCGAGGCGGGCTTGCTATACGCTTTATAGATACCCCTAACTAGAGCGGTTTTATCGTTAGAGAGGTAGACGAGCAGGAGGAGTATAGCGCTTACTAGTCTATAGTAGAGTAACCCCCTAGCTTCGGCTTCTTATATAACAACTAGGGAAACAAGGAGCTCCTATAAACTATTGCTTATAGGAGGGGTACCGCTAGCTATAGGAATGATAGGGAGATAGTTTAGTTATTAGTATAGTAGGTAGTAGCGCTAAATCTATTCTCTTGTTATTATACCTAGCGGTTAGTAGGCGCAATATAGAGTATGTAGCACTTATAGACTTAGGTTATATAGGTTTAGCGTTTGTGGATTTTGGCTTTATAGTTACAAATAGACTGCTACTAGAGAGGCTGGCGGTATAGCGGCCGCTATTTCTAGCCGATAGAGGGTTCTTACGCTAGATCGAGCACTTAGCGGCGCTTACGCTAGTCGTTAGCGACTACTAGGAGACCCTAGTATACTTCGTTATAACGCTTGTAAAAGAGACCCTAGTAATCTTAGGCCTCCTGTAGCTACGGAAGTATAACCTATAGATCGACTAGGAGACCCTATAGCTTGAATTTATAGAGCACTACCGTAGGAGGTACCTTCTAGAGTATATTAGAAGCTAGGTCGCTTAGCAGGTAGGCTAGCTAGAGGCGGCACCCCTACCCCTAGAGAGTAGCAGGCGGTACTATATAACAGTAGAGGACGTACCCGAAGATAACGACTCTAGTACCTCCAGTAACAACAACGAGGTTGCTATCGCTATAAGCAAGCTATCCAACTACAAAAGGGCTAGGCGGTCCGATAGGCGGAGACGGGCCTATAGACAGTAGAGATCTACGTCCTAGGGAGACATATAGGCTAACCTATAGGGGACGCTCGTACCGCTAGGAGCGATAGGCGTTCCGGTCGAAGCGCCGCCCCCTATATTACTAAGGCCGGTAGAGGCAGTAGCAGGTGCTAGGAGACTACCCCCTAGACCCTAGTCCCCTCCTTCCGCTACCCTGCCCCTGCTTAGTTAAGCGTAGGGGAAGATCCACTAGGATAACGCGAAGATCCTGAACGGAGCGAGCTTCCTAGCGGTATACTAATAGAAGGGTATAGTAGTTATACGGACTATAATAGGTAAACTAGAGAGAGCGGTAGAAGCTAAGAAGAGAGACTATATACTAGTTCTACCTAAGTAGTTCTTTAAGGACCTACTAAGTTAAGAGAGTATACTAGAGTACGCGAAGTCAATGCTCCTAGCAAGGTTCTATAGCTTTATTGACGCGCTTGCCAAAGGGGATAAGAAGCTTAATAAGATTATAGAGGAGGATTCTAAGAAGTTCTTCGACAAAGTAGATAGACTAGCGCCTACCCTAGACGAGATTAAGGCGCGCCTACCAAAGGAATACTAAGACTTAGTAGCCGCTTTTATCCTATAAGATACTAATATCTTACCCCTCTACTATATATATAACTATAGGATCGAGCTACTCCTAGGGAGCGTAGTCCTATATTCGAGGAATCGCCCGATGTTGCCAATAGAGCTACGTATACTAAAGCGCTAGCTCGACAATAACCTTACAAAGGGGTTTATCTAGCCCTTACGATCAAGCGCCTTGTTGCCTATCCTAATAGCGTAGAAGCTAGGCGGAGGCATTAGAATCTACATTAACTACTACGGTATTAACAACGCGACGCTAAAGAGCCGGTACCCTATCCTGCTAATCCGGGAGACCCTAGACTCTATCTATAAGGCGAAGATCTTTACGAAGCTTAACGTAATTACAGCGTTTAACCAAGTGCGCGTAGCGCCAGGCTACAAGTAGCTTATAGCGTTTATTATAAGATTTAGCCTATACGAAACGCTAGTTACGCCGTTCGGCCTATAGGGCGCGCCCGCTACCTTCTAGTATTATATTAACGATATCCTCTACGACGCTCTAGATAACTATATAACGGCGTACCTAGACGATATCCTAGTCTACTTAGGTACGCTCGAGGAGTATATTAAGTAGGTTAGGGAGGTGCTAAAGTGTATAATCGATGTAGGTCTATAGGTAGATATTAATAAGTGCGAATTCTACACGAAGCGGACGAAGTACCTAGGGCTTATTATTATACCCGGGGGTATCGAGATAGACCTAGATAAGGTCGAAGCGGTATATAATTAGGAGGCTCTAGAGACAAGGAGGTACCTCTAGCGGTTCTTAAGGTTCGCGAACTTCTACTACCGATTTATACGAGGTTTTTCGAGCTATATATAGCTGCTATACGAGCTTATAAAGAAGATAGTAGACTAGGAGTAGTCTAAGTAGTACGAAGCGGCTTTCTAGCGCCTAAAGGTATACTTTGTTATAGTACTAGCACTACGGATATATAACTAGGAGAAGCGCGCTATAGTAGAAGTTAATGCGTTAGACTAGTTGGCGGGTAGAGCGCTACTATAGGAAGGGGATAACGGCGAGTTATATCTAGTTGCTTATTTCTTAGCGAAGTATACTATAGCCGAGTGTAACTATAACATCTATAATAAGGAGCTCCTTGCGATTGTTAAGGCGCTCGAAGAATAGCGCCTCGAGCTCGAAGGCGCGGCCGAGAGGTTCGATATTATTACAGACTATAAGAACCTATAGACCTTTGGTATAACGAAGTAGCTGTCGCTACGCTATATACGCTAGTTGGAGTTCTTATTACGTTTCGACTTCTAGATTATCTACTACCTAGGTATAGCAAATAGCCGCCCTAATATACTAAGTAGGAAGCTAGAGTTTATACTAAAGGACGTTAAAGATAATAGGCTATAGAATAGGCGGCGCCCCCTAATCGACCCAAGTAAGTTTAACCTAGAGACCTTTATTAGTAAGTACAACTCTAAGCTACTAGGCGAGATACTAGAGCTCTTTAGCCTTAACGTTTCGCGCTACACTAACGACCTTATCGTAGAGAGCTATACGAGCTTGCTATTTATAGCAGATATAGTAGAGGCGCTTAGCGACTAGGAGGTACGTGCCTAGCTAAGCAAGATTAAGCGGGAGCTAAGAGTGCTGTTTGCTAAGTGTAAGTTAGTCTCGGGCAGGGCGTTCTACCGCGGTAGGCTAATAATCGACCTAGGCGATACGGAGCTCTATTTATAGCTTATCTACCGGATATATACGTTAGGGCCTAGCGGGTACCTAGGGAGGATAAAGACGCTCGACCTAATAAATAGGGTCTACTAGTAGCTAGGGATAAGCGTGTTAGTAAGGACGTTCGTTAAAGCCTATATTCTATACTTTAAGACAAAGAACCCCCGCTTAAAGCCTATAGGGTTCCTTAAGCCGCTCCCGCTACCGTTAGCGCTATAGCGAGATATATCGGTAGACTATATTACGCTACTCTAGCTATATAACCGGAGGGGGTAGGAGTTTAGGTATATAGTAGTAGTGGTTAACCGGCTTACGAAGATACGCCACTTTATTATAACGGCGACACTAGAGGCTAACAAGCTAGCTGACCGGTTTATTAAGCGCGTGTACTCGCTCTATAGCGTACCGGAGACGGTTATATCGGACAAAGGTACGTAGTTCGTTTTAGGGTTCTAGAGGGCGCTGTCGGCGCGCCTTGCGATTACCCTAAGACCTTCGTCGGCGTTCTACCCCTAGACAAACGGCTAGATAGAGCGGATCAACGCGGAACTAGAGTAGTACCTACAGCTATATATCAACTAGGTATAGGATAACTAGGTTAACTAGCTCCTTCTAGCGGAGTTTATAGGGAACAATATAGTCTCTAAGACAACGGGCGTATTACCGTTCTTCGCGAATTACAGCTTTAACCTAAGGATAGGCGTAGAGCCGTCGAAGCTATACCTACTGAATATCTTAGAGTAGTAGAAGCGGGAGTTTTTCTAGGTATTAGAGCTCGCGGACCGCTTCGGGGTAATCCTTAGGAAGGTTATAGCGCTAGCAAAGTAGTTATAGGACCGCTATAAGTAGAATGCGAACCGCTATAGGGAGGACGCGCCGTAGTACTACGTTAGCGATATAGCGATGCTCGATATATAGAACTATAAGACTAGTAGGCTAACCGCGAAGCTCGTGCCGTAGTAGGAGGGCCTGTTCAAGGTTACGAAGGCCTCGTTATACGCGGTGACTCTGAAGCTCCTGGCGAATATAACGATCTTCCCTACGTTCTACGTCTTAAGAGTAAGGCGCTACCTAGGGTAGGGGCTAGCTAGCTAAGAGAGGGTTAATGACGACGTAAGCGCTAACCGCAGGCGCGTAGTTACGCGGACTAACGAGGGCGAAGATATAGTAGAGTAGAGGTTTAAGAAGATCGTAGGGTTCGGTAAAGCGACGAACGGCCGCTAGTAGTACCAAGTTAAGTAGGAAGGTTATAACAACCTGACTTAGTAACCTATAACGGATCTACAGGGCTGTAATAACGCTATCTAGGAGTTCTACGACGCGTACCCCAAGCTCCTAGGGCCGCTATCGTAGACGCGAAGAAGGAGGGCGCAGCGGTAGGAGGCAAGGCGCTAAGCAAAAGGAACAGGCTATAGATATAAGTATCTAAAATCGAGCGTGTAGAATAGGATAGGCTCTAGATACGAGCATCTAAAATCAGGTGTTTTAGGAGCGTTTGAGATAGCTCTGGAGGCGAGCATCTAGAATTGAACGGTTAGGATAGCTCTAGATACAAGTATCTAAGATTAAGTAAGCGGTTAGGATAGCTCTAGATACGAGCATCTAAAATAGGGGCTATTTTTATATAGGGGGGCTTGTTTGGAGAGGGAGGGTAGTGTTACAGGCACAGCCTGTGTCATATACTATATTATATACTATGCTATATGGTTGGCTAAGCACCCTGTAGCTAGAGGAGCGTAGCTCTACACTAGGTGGAGCTCGCCGCGTAGAGCCTTCAGCCCTCGCGAGCTCCTACGAAGGTTGCACTGTTGTGCAACCTTGTTGTATACGACCGTTACAATATGCGGGGAATGCACGATTGAAGTGGGCCCGAGGGGAAAAGACGGTGGAGTCTTTTCGGTG